>VYZP01060097.1:0-11968 GCA_013400635.1 Hypocryptadius cinnamomeus
AAAGCTTTTCTCCATCAAAATAGAAAAAAACTATCCAAGGGGGCAGCAGACCATAAAATCCCAATCTGGACTGTGCACAGTTTTCTAAATGACAGCAGAAAAACAGAAACTGGAAATTACAGTATCACAGCACTTGCAGCAGCCAGTGGAAACTACCCAATCAATATCCTGGCAGCTGAACGTGCTCAAGGCTGCTGAAGGAACACAAGGTACTGAAGAGAGAGCACTACAGGGTACTCTGAGCCGATCATCAAATGCCTGGCAGTCTCCTCACAAGCCTGGCTTGCTCGAGTTTACCCTGCTCACAGACACGGGCTCAGACTGGGCTGAGGCATGGCAGAGGAAGGGGTGATAAATCAGCTGGAGAGAGCAGCAGCATGTGGCTGTGGCAGGGAAAACCCCACTGCCGCGTTCCATGCAAAGGAGTGAGAGATGTGTCTGCTCTGGGCTCCCCCATTACTGCTATACATTAATAAAATACATAAACCCTCAAAATGTAAACAATTAAATCAAAACACATCAAGCTTTGCAGAAAATACAAAATACTGAAAACTAACAGGAATACCCTCTTAAAGTCTTTGGGCTCAATCAGAACCTATTGCTGGGTTTTGAGGAGAAGTCAACAGAAAGTCACCTATCCCCCTGTCATCTACCCACTAGAGCTGCCTTCTTCTCCAATCAAAAGTCAATCTAGCAGTCAAAAGAGGGTCAGAGCAGATTTATGCTTAAGGCAGAGTAGATGGAGCTGCACACAAACAGAAATAATCCAGTACTTTTTAATCTAGCAAGGTCGAAGCACAGCAGTAGCAAAAACACAAATGCAGAGCAGCTGTGAGAGTGAGCCCTGGACAACCCTTGGACACCTGATACAACACTCCCAGCTCTGCCAGGCTTGCAACCTGCCCTGCACTGCCTGTACCCCCAGAAAGCACCCCAAGTCCTCCCCAAAACTTCAAAAATGTCATGGCACAAGGATTTGGAGTGGTGTCATCACCACAATGGAAGAAGCAGCACAAAAAGTTAAATGTGTGAGCTGCAGCAGGCAGTGCCATGGTCTCCCAGGGTTCAGAGGAGCAAGTGGCTTGCTCAGGTAGGACAGCAGGGTTCCTCCAAAACCACAACTGTCCCAAGGGAATGCTATCCCTCCTGAGCATTCTCTCTGCTCTCTACTGTGGTTGTGGCCACCAGACAATCACCTTTAGCACGTGCCTGATCCCTTGGGACTGAAGGGAGATTGCCAAGGTTAAAGAGGATCCATTAGGCTGCAGAGTTCAGCAAATTTTAAGATCAAAACCACTTAAGTACAAGGAGTTCCAAGAAGAACATGTGAGTAAAGCACTTAAACAGCTGCACTGTCCCCTGGAGAGTTTTCTTAGCTCTGTAATCAAAGCTACACGTGTCAAAGTCGTGTTCCACCTCTACCTCTATTACTATTGTGTAAATACTACAAATGGAATGTGATCCTGACCAAATTGCCACTTCATGAATTTTAGTCATCATGAGTTTCTAACTCTCTGCAATGCATTTTCTCTGTCCATAAGCCAGAAACAGGAAAAAAAAAAAAAAAAAAGTATTTTGAGGACTTCAGATACAAACATGCCATAAACTGATCATTCATTATTGTCACTATGATCTGGTCAACTGTAAAAATTTCAACAGTGATCAAAATGTTTAGAAGATATTTTAGAAGATTTAGAAGATGTACTTTATTAAGTTTATAATAAAAACCTACAGAGAAAAATGCTTCTAATAAAAATGTATAATAGGCACAAAACTACAATTGTACAGAGAATTTTTAATTGATGAATTATAGTGCTCTTTTAAAGAGAATAATTTTCTATGTGACATTCAGAACCATTTCATTCTAGTTTTAATTTTGACATCCCTATTAAAATTTGCAGGATTTGATTTTTATCATCCTTATAAATATGTTTCTCTTTTTAAGACTGCGTATGTATCAAACAAGACAAAATCAGAAACATGAGAAAGAATGATGGTAAGCCAAATAAAACATGTGTTTGTCCTGAATATAATTGTAACATTATAAACTAACGAAGAACAAATACAAATTGAAAAATTCTTTCACTGACAGTGAGCACATGTTGCGGTTCATGTCTATTTCATTGCGTTGCTGTTAAATGGTTCGTTCTGTTATTCCCCCCATGTTCTCCCAAAGTTGGTTTATCCCTAAATTGTACCCTCCCTTAAAGCTGTCCCTCAAGCTATTCCCCTCCCCTTGTTCTAGTTCGTTCCCTGCCTGTCAAGGTGACCCTGCCCCTTTTTCCAGAATGTTCCCTGCCACTCACCCCCTGGGCCAATCCCCATTGCAACACCCACTTGGAAATCCCCTAATCCACGATGTCCCATTGGCCCATGTGACCTTTCCCTCTCCTCCCCCTCTCCTGACTGGTCCCACATTGTTGCTCAACCCTTGAAGTTTCCCTATTGGACAATTTTTTGTACCCGCCCCTGGTTTGTAGCTGTATAAAACCCTGTGCACAGAGGTGCTCAGGGCTCTTTTGCTTTCTCTCTTAGTTTAGAGTAAATCTTCCCCATAGAACCTCAAGACAAAAGAACCTTTTCTTTCCTCCTTCACCTGGTCCCTGCAGTAACAGCGTGCACTGTAGAATTTGGAGCTCTTCAGCTTCAGCTGTGGGCAAACCCCAGTCCCCCCCTGTCCCCCACTGCTGTCTTGGCTACCAGAGTGTTCAGAGCTAGCCCAGGCTCCAGTGGGCTCCAGCAAGCACTCTCCAAGTGTTGTACAGAACAGTGGAATTTTGCATGAGCAGCTTGTCCTTTCCACTCGGAGCGCCTCGCTCGTGAAACTAAGCGAGCTCAGGTTAATGCAGGAACAGCTCCATTGTGACACTTGAAATCAGGCTACTGACCAGAATATGCTGCTTTTGGATGGCTGTAAACATTGTATCCTTTTGCTATAAATAAAACAAAAAATCAAATCTTCAGCAAGAACTAAAAACATTATTTTATTTTAGAGAAAACAGAGAAGTGTTAGAGAAAAAATGCCAATGATTTTCCCTACTGTGGAGAATTAGAAAAGGCTTGCATTTCCGAAATAATTTTATATATTTGAATACTTATGTGTATTCAAATTTTTATGTCTATTAAAAATTACAAGTAGAAGCCTCAAAAAATTACTGGAAGGATTGGGAATTTTTAACAAACTGTCTACCAGCAAATATAGCGACAAAGTGAGTAGAAAGATGAAGAAAACAGATAAATACTGCTGCAATCTGTTCTTTTCAGATAAGATGGCCATTGCCTTCAATACCCTGAAAGGCAAGATGAGTTCTGACTCATGCTTAAGTCTATCCCGAGTCTTCAGAACCTGTGCAAGTCAAAATGTAATTTCTCCCTTTTCGAATATGTAATATAAGAAACCACTGAAAACAATATATATATTCCTCTGGTGCTCCATTTTTTGAGTTCCTGATACTTTATTTTTATTTCGCTTGTACCCACCCCAGGCTCCAGCAAGACTAGAATGAACAGAGTAATAAATTTTCATTTTCAGTAGATGGCAAAGTTACAGTTAATATATTATGGATGTAACAGTTTCTATAGAAATTACTCAATGAAACATGACAATGTCAAAGTAAATGCAATACAATAAATTATCAAATTCTGGTTTTTTGCCACAGTACAGCATCACATGGAAAAATTAAGCTGTTAAATGTGTAGCATTACATAAAAATTTTCTTACTCCATAAACGAAGAAATACTTTGCCAACATAGGAAAACATTTTTCACCTGTTCAATTAAGCTCAATTTTGTTCCTAAGAAAAACTGCAGTTAAGAATGTGAAAATCTACAAATACAAAATATATGAATCTAACCTCTTCTATTGCCAAAGGAGGAACTGATCTGTAAAAAACCTCTTTCTATTCTATGCTACAGCTAACTGTGAGACAAAGGTAAACATTCAAACAGGTTTTCCTTGAAGAGCTACAAATTTGTGCTGCCCCACAGAATAAGTCCTTTACGTGTTATCAGTCCTTTAACTGCTCCCATTTCTTTAAAAATATCAACTAATGATGAACAACACAATTACTAACTAGCAATTTTTAATAAATTTCCACAATAGTAGCTTAGTAATGGCCAGTTAGTGCCATTTTGTTTAAATAATTCTCTAGTTTATAGATGAAAAAATATAGACAGTGATGGCTGCTCTCCATCAGGATAAAATTAAGTCTGGCCGAAGTAAAATGGAGAATTGACAGAAGGGACCTCTTTGAAGCAGTTGGCATTGGTAACATTATTGTTGTTTATTAAGAAATATATGAGAAGAAGCTGTACCCTCTCACATCCCTCTCACCAAAATATCAAAACTTCATGGTGTCTGTCATTTATTTTTGCTCATATTTTGTTTCATATGGAAAGTTATCAAAAAAAGTCATTTTCAAGTGGCACTTTTGCCCTCTGGACTCAGTGCACTGGCAGTGCACAGAGGGCATGTAGTGCCCTGATTTTCCAAGAAACACACACATCTAAATAAAAATAAAAGTCCCTTTCTAAATGCATTTTCCTTCATGTTTCTTGCCTTTTTACTTGTTAATGCTGCACAGATGGGACAGCTTGTTTAGAATTCCTTCATGCATCTCTCATTGTCAACAAAGTGATGACTATATGCTCAGTCTTTTCCTAATAGTCACGATGACTTTCTTATTCCCTTTTTTGGATTCTTTTCTCCCTCTTTTCACATTTCAACACTTCCCTTTCAACTTTTGTACAGCCACTCCAGCCAATTTCTAGCACATCTAATGCCACGCATATATTTACTATTATTTTTTATGTATAACTTCCTACACAGTAGAGTGAGATAAACATCAAGCCAGACCAAAAGACAAAGAAATTTTGGCTATTCAAATACATGTCTGTTATTAAAACAACATATGATAAGGTACAGGATTTTTCTCTATAATTTGATGCTTTTGCAAAAAGAATAGAAAGTACACCGCTGTCAATTAATACATTATGTTCTAAAAAATTCTAAAGGACAGAGAAATTGTGAAGCTGCAGACACTCAAAATGTAGAGTTAAAAATGCATCAGTATCATAATTATATGTTATAAAAAGAAAGGGCTTTCTTTCCACTTGACTTACAAGAAAAGGATGGAAGAGTAAGATTTTCCACTCTGAATTAGGAACTGCATCTCAAAAGTACCCGTAAGTGACATTGTGACCCTCAAAACCAGCATCCACTGTGTAGAATGCCTGAGAGCTTTTAAAAATGCCGCTAAATGCACATAAAAGGACTAATTAGCCACTGTGCAGAACTATTAGCATGTTAAGCATTCATAAATCCAAAACACCATCATAACAGTTCCACACAGGACAGCTGGGAAATGGCTGATATTAGCTCAGGGTTCCAGCAGGTCAGTGAGGAACACTCCTGTCACTCCTTTCTGGTGCAGCATAGGGAAGTGAGTTTTCTGAGGGGTAAGTCAACACTGTGTCACAGCATTAACTGCTGTTCTTTTGGCTTTTGATTCCTTAACAGAGGCAGAGATACCTAAACCATCTTAAAAAGCTGAGCAAACCTTAAAGCAGTAAGGTGCAGCTGTTGAAATATTATACCACAGTGATATCACACAGAATGGAGTGAGACTTTGCATACTCAAGAAAAATACCAGAAGATTCTATTACTCAGTTTCTTTCAAGACCTTCCCTGCACATTGGGAACACACTTCATGTCACAGCATACGCTGCAGTTGAGATGGCCACAATGCACAGAGTGTCCCCATACAATTTCAGAAAGCTTCAGCCCCTACACAGTAACACCTTACCCCATCAGAAGGCTTCAGGCATCTGCCCATGCAGAGTAACATCAGGGCATTCAGGAGGCTGCAGGCATGTGCTCTTTCTTGTTCTTTAGCCCAACCTTTTATACCTTCACATTCATGCATTGCACCTGTGTGCCCTCTGCTCCCTTTGGTGGTTGGTCAGTGCCCCTGGGCACTCCATGGCTCATTGCTGTCAGTGCTGCTCACCTGCTGCTCACAGCTGTGCCATTGGGGATGAGGCTGGGCCAGCCCCACTCCCAATTACCCCAAACTGTGTGCCTACAACTTTATGGTTAGATTTGTGCTCTGTATTCCAAAGCTAGCCAAGTAGAAATCAGTTCAAAATGTAAGATAAGACTAGACACAAAGAACCAGCAGCCTGTCATCTCATTTCCAGACTGGACTTGTACTGTACAGCAGTGCTCAAAGCCAGGTTTAAGATTCTCACACTGCACAGTGGCTCTTCAGCCTGCTGACATTTGTGAGTGTTACTACTTCTGTATGCACCCTTGAGTCCAAAACTTGAGGAAAATAGAAAGGGTTTGAGGACTTCCCCATTTAGGCATTTCTTATTTCTTCATAAGCCTTACAGATGAAAGATAAAAGATAATGCTATTATGTGGAAAGATCTAATATAAGTAGGATGCTGTATTCATGTGTTATTTCACAGCTGGCACTGGTTCCTCCTTTATTTTGCTTTATGACTGCAGTTAGTCCCAGTGTTGAAAATCTGTCTCTTGCAAAGGATGTAGCCCGAAAGAAATTAGAGCCACATGAATTTATAACAAAAGCAGACTAAGGTGCAAAACTTTTTGTGCACAAAACTTTCTCTAAACTTTTATAAGATGAAAAGATACCACTTAAAAAGAGAAGTATCAAGAGAATGCCTTAAGAGCCTTGCTCTCCACAAAGTGCAGAGACTTCACAAGTGCTCACCTGAGCTAACAGGTGAAGGAGATGGCAAGTCTCCACCTTCACTTAATATGAAGTCATCCAATCATGTTTCCAGCTTATTCTGATATGGGAGGACAAATGGCAGAACCTGCACATCTGTTCTTGCAGATATTTTTACATTCTTGAGAGGACCTGCCTGGGCTGCATCCCTGAATGTTTTCACCTGGGGGGCAAGGGAAGCATCACCCTTTTACAGGCCACATAAAAGAAAGGCTAGAGAAGTTTATACACCAACATGATCTTCTAATGACATACTGCTTTATTTATTGCTCAGTTTAATTTTTTCCTTTAGTATGCATCCCTCTTGATGATCATAGAGGTGTATAAATGAAAAGCAAAAAAAATTCATTTAAAAAAAAAAAAGTGTGGAACGAAAGTGTTGGGTCTGAAAAGACATGCAAGAAAACAGATGTAAAAAAAAAACCCACTGAAAGTGTTCCTGTATAGGTAATGAGCAATTTTACTCCCATTAATTAAAATAATGCTTTAATTAAATAATGGTGAGATGCAGACATAGTCATCTCCTTCAATCAATTTTTTTAAAAAAAGTTTTATGAGTGTTAACAACAGAAAATCAAATCAAATGTGAATATTAACATCTTAATGTGCATGCAAAGTAATTTATTAATAGATGAAAATTTTTAAAAGCTGTTCTAATTAGATGCAGCAGCAAGTCCCTCTGATATGCAAGCAGTGCATTTGCCTTAGTGTATTAACTTCTATTAATGTTATTTTAATTCTTGCTTTGAACCAGAGATTATGAGCATCAGTTCTGCAGGAAGTTTGCTTTCAGGAATATGCAAATGGCAATCACCAAGGAAGCTTTTCCAGCTGAATGGCACAGTACAAGAAATGCAACCTCTTCATTCCAGGCATTTTGTAGAATTGTTCTACTGATCAGGAAATTTATCCAAAAAACCTTCACCTCTCTGAGGCCATATTCAAGTGACAGCTCAGAGAATACAGGGCCATTTCAGAAATGGGAAATAAAGATTTGGATGCTTCAGAAACTTGCTAGAGTAGGGTGGTCAGATGAAAAACTAAACCAGCAGAGTTCCACACCTGTTTCAGGCAGCAAGAAGAACACCTGAAACACCCACAGAGAGATGGGACCTGGCACAAAGGAAGAAAAGCCTCCTACCTGTAAGATCTTACTCAGTTGTTGATAACTCCTAATACCAAGGGATTTATTTAATGGTTTGTGATTTTGGAGAGGTTTGCAGCATTTTTCAAAAATTTCTCTTGGGATAAAAGGATTTTTAAAAGTCATAAGACATCTCTTTGACTGGACAAAATATATAGAAGAAATTTTAAAAAACCCATGCAGTAAAAGGAGAAAAAAAAATATCCCAAATAATATAAATCCTACTTCAGAGAAATTATAATAGCAGAATTATATACTAATACTTGACGATTTAAAAGTATTTCACAGCCCAAACTCAATTTAGAAATTTAATTGAACATTTCTGCATTTCAAGGCTGCCCAGTCAGCCTACACATATCTCAAGGATTCTGTATGTTTTCATCAGGGAGCATGTATTAGGAGACAGTGAGGAAATGTCATATTTTCTCTATCCTAGAAGATGTAGAAGCAAACAAATTTAGCTTTTTTGCAAGCAAATACAAATTATTGAACTGTAAGCAGAGCAAATAATTTAGTTATCGTGGACTTAAACAGGGAAAGGGAGAAATAGTTTTAGGTTGCCAATATTTCAAATTAGTCATAATCTGATTTTAGCTTAATTGCAATTACTGCTTTTCCTAATACTAATTTAACTGCCAGCGGGAAATTAAAATTGATTGAAGCTACTGTGGTTTTTTAGATGTCTTAAGTACACCATAACGTGAAGAACATCACAAATATATATTTTAAAGGGCTCTGAACACAGAAATTTCTCCATATCCGGTGTGATTAACCTAATATCCTCAAACCATGTTCAGAATGTGTGTTATAAGGGAAGGAAGACTGACTTCCTGATCTCCTGAAGATGAGTGGAATGGTTTTCCTGTCAGCAGGCACTTTAAATAGGATATACAAAACCACGGTGCTGTTGTGAAAACCTTTGCATACATTTCCAAACATTCTTACAGCAAGAGTTTTGTTAGATGTCCGCTTTCTAACTTGGAATAAATACTCCTAATAAAAACTCACTTAAACCAATGCATATTTAAAACAACTAAAATATTAAGACTAACATTTCATAACAGAGATTAGCAGGGTATAAACCTCTTTCCGAAGGTCACATTGTACAAATCCTACTAATTTAAATGGAAATACTATCTTTGAACTGAACAACAATTTGGCTTGTGCAACCAGCACACTCTCCAGTGAGCAAGAAAATTTAGTGTAGCATTTGTTAATGTTCAGCATGGTTTGAGGCATGGTATCAAACAGATACAGCCCAGGAAATTCAGGTTTGAGTGTCTCGTTAGCACCATACTTGCACACTCACAGCTGTTCTTGAATGCACCAGGGTGTTTCTAGGGATATATCTCCTGTATCTCTTGTGGAGAATAAAGATACGAGAAATACCTGGTCCACACTATACTTGGTTTAGAATCAGGGACTTTCAGTTGAAAACAGGACAGAAACTGGTCACAACAGCAAATAATCCAAATTCAGTGAGTCTCTCTCCCACAATCACTTTCATGTATTCCTGCAAACACTTGCAGCTTTGGGTAATTTTACTCTACCATTTCTTAGTTACTTCACTAGGCAATTCTCAAACAGTCTTTTGAATATAGCTGAAATATATCTCCTGGTAACAAAAAAAAATTAAGCATTCTATCTTTACTTTCAGGTCTTACAGCATAAACCATCTAAATGCAACAACCACATGTAACATTTTCTTAAGTCAAACATGAACATTATTAACTTTACCAGTAGACAATTTTTCTTTTCAAAGCCACAGACTGCCATGAGTAACAACATATTAAAGATAAGGGGCATCCATTACACCTTAGACTCCCAAAGTATTCTGCATTATTTTGTACATTTTTGTGTGGTATCATGTATAATAATAGCCCCATAGTCTTAGATGGGTTTAAGCTGCTAATGGAATGGTAGCTAAAGAGATCTTTATTTTATCTGAGAGTCACAAACATGTGGCAAAACCCTCTAAACATAAAAAGTGTACAGTTAAAACTGTAGAATCTCCAGAGGTCACATTTATTGTTGCTACTTCACACCTGAGAAAGCAGAATATGTTCATCTCTGATGCAAAACCAGTGATTGTAGGAGACAGATCAGCTGAGCCAGATCTGTGCTGATTATAAGATACAATGTGTGATGCAGAAAAGGATAAAAAGGAGAAGTGCTTTGATTTGAATTACTTTTTGGGACAGTAAAATTTCAAAGCTTTATTTAAAACTATGCTCTTTCTCTAAGGCACCAGCCCACAATTTTTTAAAAGAAATTAATTTCTCACTCAGAATTGGAGTCAACAAATGGCAATACTTTGGTGAAAGCCAGAAAAGATATAAACCAAAGGAGATGATGCAACATTGCTTTTATGAACTTTCTTTGAGCCTTCCTTTCTACTTTGGAACGGAAAGAACTAAAAAAAAAAGAATAACTGAATTTACAGAGAAACTTCATAACCATCACAGCTGATGAAACACGCAGCACCAGTTCCATACATTTCCCACAGCCAGCACAGTAGCACTCAGTGGATAAAAACACCTGAATGTAAGAAAAAGCAGACTGAAGTGATGTTGTACTACAAAAAGTAGCTTGGATACCAGCAATCAAAATTGTTGTTATGACACAAAAACTGCAGAGGTATTTTTCCTTCCCTGCATTTCACAGATGCTGGCAAGGTATTGAAATTTTATAGTGAGTCCCATCACAAGACAGACAAAATAAAAGCCACAGATAAATATCTGTCAAGACTGCAGTTGAAAGGTATAATCTTTTAACTTGTCAGTCTTCATGTATGGAAAGAAAAGGAAAAACAGAAAGGATGGAACAGGAAAAGCATACAAATAGCCTAGGATTTGTACATTTGATTCTTGTTCTTAAAGAGCAAGAAAGTTGCCTGAAGCTTTTCAATGCTTGTACCAATTGGGAAAATTTGTATGCTGCTACCAGAAAGGAACTTCAGCAAGTTTTCCTTAATTTTCCTCTGTCCTGCAAAAGTAATACTTTGCTTTGGAATAAATTTGAATAAATATGAATACAGATATGATTGCTGGAGGTCTTTGGGGAGAAGAAAAACAAACAACAAACCAACAGATTTTTAGCCAAAAGAAAAAATAAAGAATAACGGCCTGAATTAGAAAAGATTTCCCAAACAGTCACAGTATGAGGAGAGACAGGGAGAAATATCAATGTACAATTGTGCCAGGTAGAAACAACATTCCAACAGGAAGCAGCAGGAAGAGAAGAACCCCAAGCACTGGAGAGTTCAGGGATGGAACAGGATGGAAGGGCAGTCACTGAGCTCAGGGCAGAGGTGAGGAAGGCAAAGCAAAGTTTGCAACCAAAGGTGGGAAGGAGTGAGATCTCCAGCAGCAATACTGGTGCAGCCCCTTACTCTGTCTGTAACACCAAGTGTGCCACCTCCAGTGTTTTCTTGGAACACCAGCTCCTCTTTCACAAAAGAGATTACTGACTTCACCCTCTGCACCAGGAGTCTCACCACATGCAGGAGGAGGATTACAGCACTTGCTGTTGTACATTCATTCACATCTACCTTTACTCTCAACTAAAGAAAAGAATTCTTTGAAATTTTTGGTTTCTTCTATACGGGAATTTGGCATTCCTGTCCGAACTGTAAATATAAACCTAACCTCCTCATTCTTAGACATTATTGTGGAGAGATGTCTTCTACCTGGCACCTCAATCTCACTGAAATATACTTCTTCCTTCAACTTTATTAATAGTCTTTAAAATAGAAGTGAGTCCCCACTGACCTGTGTTCATTAAAAAACACTTGGTACTTCCCACAAGCCTGTGGCTGTGTCTGTATTCTCAACAGGTTTGTACTCAGGCAATTGCATTCTCACAGTGAAACAGAACCCTTGTAAAATATCAACTGGAAAAAATAACTTTTAGACTTTCCAACTAAAAAATCCTTGTTGTGTCATGTTGCTAATACAGAATGGGTACCTGCATTCCTGAGAAGGATGAGACACCCCTAAACGTGCAGCCTGTAAGTGCACCTGTACTTTACAGTACACATTTGTACTGTAGGTGAAGGGAGAACTGCCAC
>VYZP01060101.1:0-43269 GCA_013400635.1 Hypocryptadius cinnamomeus
ATATAATAATATATAATAATATATTATATAATAATATATAATTATATATTATATATGATATATAATATAATATTATATTATAATATAATATATTGATAATGCTTGTGCTGCTGCACATGTCCTTTCTAATTAGGGATGGAAGGGAAAATGATAATTGAGGATGGTCAGCTTCTGTGCTTGGCAGCACCTTGTGAAGTCACACTGCCAGCTGTCAAACTGGGAAGGAGACTATGCAGAGTCACAGATGGGAAATGAACAGTGACCCATCCATATTAATAGCAGTTAATTAATACTTGCATTCAGAATTGCTAGCTAATCAAAGAGCCCAGAATTACTGAACAGACTGTTAAACTGACAGAAATTCACTTCCTTATCCTCATTTAGGTTGTGGCTCTATGTGTCCTACAAGTTTGGTCACTAAACTGAGACTACTCCAGGCTGGGCTGACTCCTTGAGCCTGACTCCGGGCTCAGACTCCTCCAGACAGCTCAGGGGTCCAGCACAGGCATCAGAAGCACATCAGGCTCAAACACAAACTGAGCCCTGCTTATGTAATAAGTTATGCTTGGCCAGGTCAGAGCCAGCTCCAGCTTCCTCCTCACCTAATTTACTTCAGCTGATTAAGTACCAGGAGTTGTTTGGAGCATGGCAACACATGAGGATCTGCAGCAGGTCATTGCTGCAGCTGGGAACCAGCCAGGAGAGCAGCAACATCCTTTAACAGGGACAGGGCTGGGCTGGGCCCCTGCCTCTCACAGAATTTCATTCAGATTCAGTGTTAAAATTCTTGTATGGAGCCAAACAGATCAGAGCTGGTGATGTGGTGCTTCACAGCTCAACAGTATCGTGAGCCCCAGAGTTAATTCATCCCTGCACAGGCACAGTCAACCTGCTCAGGTAAACAGGAGTGCTAGAATCTTCACCCTAAACTAAAACCAAAAACCAAACTAAACCTAAAACCAAAACTAAAAAACTAAAAATTAAACCTAAAACCAAAAACCAAACTAAACCTAAAACCAAAACTAAAAAACTAAAAACTAAACCTAAAACCAAAACTAAAAAAAAACCCCTAAACCTAAAAAAATCCTAAACCTAAACCATGAACCTAATAAAACCCTAAACCCTGAACCATGTTTCTTCTGACATATTTCAAAAAAAAAAAAAAAAAGACTCCAGATGAAAGGAAATGGCCAGATGGAGACTGGGAAAACAGAAACATGCAGGAGATGGAACATGGAAGAGGTGAGGAAAGGAACAAGCTGAAGGATGAGGTCTGGGATTTGGGGCCAGCGTGTCCTGGGCTGCATGCTCAGATATATTCCAGACAGGTTTTTTAACTTCTCTATGTGTAATATCAGCTGGGAACTAAACTGAGACCCCCATGTGCTGAATCAGGTTTATGTTTATGCACAATCCAGCTCAAATGTGAATTTTCATTTCCATTTGGAGCCAATGCCCTTGTCCTATGAAGGCCATGCAAAGTGCAAATATATTTCTCTACGTCAAGTGGTGCTTAGAGGGATAAAATAAACAGGAGCTTGTGAGAATTGTGGTTTAGGGGCTGGTTTGTGATGTTTTCTAAGAGTTCTCCACTGTGCTGCCCCAACAGGCCTGCTCCTGGGGCACATCAACTCCTGAGCTCCCCTAGAACCTGCCATGCCTCAAAAGCCATGGCAACACAGCAAACCTCTTTGTTTCCCGTAAAAAACCCAACACATGACGTCCCCAAACCCCTCTGCAGACAGCTGTGCCACTGCAGAGCAGATCAGAATCCAGGCCATGCCCATGGCTCCTCCTGGCACTGATTCCAGGAGCAGCTGGGCATCCCTTTGGATGCAGCCAGAAGGGATGCCAACCCCCAGCCCTGCCCTGCCCTCACCCAGCTGTTTTACCTCCCTCATCACTGCTCACCTGGAAAACAGCAGCAGAAAAAAGGTATGAAGTGCTTTTTTTGGGACAGAGAGCAAGTATTTAAGAGTTTCTCCCAAACTTGTTGCATTTGTGATTCTTTCTGAGAGTGTTCCCTTCCTCCCTGCAGAGTGAACCAGCACCTCCCCAAAGGGGTTATAAATTATCACTGAAGGGGTATAATTATACTGAAGGGGGACAGACAAAATATTATATTTATACTGAAAATATTATATTTATACTGAAAAAATATTATAATTATACTGAAGGGGGACAGACAAAGGTGATAAAGAGATTTTATCATCAGAAGGTATGAAAAAGGCACTTTATTATTAGAAATTCACAGTTCTTATAGAAACAATGGTGGACCTAAGACCTGATTGGCCTTTAGGAATCTTCTCTCATTTATTGGTCAAGAAGGGATAACTTCTTCTTGTAAACATCTTTGACAGAGATTGCCTGCCAGGTGCTAAGATAGAATTAAAACAATTATTATCCCATTCTCTGAGCTTTCTCATAGCTTCCCAGGAAAACACTGCATGAGCTGTGTCTCTCTGTTCAGAGGATGTGTGATTATCACACCAGATGTGTGCTATTGATACTGGCAAAAGAGAGTTATTAGCACATAAACTGCATTTCTCTGCCACTCTGCGTCACTCACTCCCTGGTAAATAAGGATGGGAGCTGGTGCCACCTGGGGACTCAGAGAAGTCCTCAGCCCAATCCCCAGTGGCACAGCACTGACTTGCTCCTCTCCTGGTGGCTTCAGCAAAGCAGCCCAGCACTGGATAAATCCCTGCTAGCTGTAATCCCTCTGGCTCAGAAGGGAAAACAGGCTGGAGAGGCAAAGGCTGCTGCTGGAGGCTGCTCCAGGGCAGGAATCACTCCGTGACAAGGTGCCAGCTGAGGGATGACCAGCAGTGCATGGACATGGACCCCAACCCTGTGTGGTGGGGTCCTGTGGCTCACCAGGTGTCACATGTGGCCATCCCACCACTCCTGACAAGCCTGCTGAGCTCCCACAGCCAAACACAGCCAGAGGTTTTGGGGTTTTTTTGCAGGGCTCAGATTCACCCTCTATTTGAGGTCCCAGACTGCAGCCAACCAACCCCAGCATGAAAGGAACTCCTGGGTTTGTCCTGGATCCTGCAGTGGTTCCCCACCTGGGAAAGAGGTTTTACAGCAATTTCTGTGATCCTGCAGTGGTTCCCCACCTGGGGAAGAGGTTTTACAGCAATTTCTGTGATCCTGCAGTGGTTCCCCACCTGGGGAAGAGGTTTTACAGCAATTTCTGTGATCCTGCAGTGGTTCCCCACCTGGGGAAGAGGTTTTACAGCAATTTCTGTGATCCTGCAGTGGTTCCCCACCTGGGGAAGAGGTTTTACAGCAATTTCTGTGATCCTGCAGTGGTTCCCCACCTGGGGAAGAGGTTTTACAGCAATTTCTGTGATCCTGCAGTGGTTCCCCACCTGGGGAAGAGGTTTTACAGCAATTTCTGTGATCCTGCAGTGGTTCCCCACCTGGGGAAGAGGTTTTACAGCAATTTCTGTGATCCTGCAGTGGTTCCCCACCTGGGGAAGAGGTTTTACAGCAATTTCTGTGATCCTGCAGTGGTTCCCCACCTGGGGAAGAGGTTTTACAGCAATTTCTGTGATCCTGCAGTGGTTCCCCACCTGGGGAAGAGGTTTTACAGCAATTTCTGTGATCCTGCAGTGGTTCCCCACCTGGGGAAGAGGTTTTACAGCAATTTCTGTGATCCTGCAGTGGTTCCCCACCTGGGAAAGAGGTTTTACAGCAATTTCTGTGATCCTGCAGTGGTTCCCCATCTGTAGAAGAGGTTTTACAGCAACTTCCATGAGCCAGAGAGAAGTTTGATAAGAGGAACCATGTTCACCCCTGAAAGAATTTTCTAGCAAGGTCATTGACATAGAAATCAAGAAAGAAAAAGGATAAATAAGAGAAACCTGCAACTGCCTGTTCCAATGAGCACTTTGTTTGTCTCTCATGACCAACAGGTGTAAAGTTATGAGCTTTGTAAGAATGTATAAAAAGCATACATGCTAGAATAAAAACAGCTTGAAGCCTTCTGAAAATGGAGTGTTGCTTTGGATTGTCTCAACTACAACATCCACCCACTGCCTGTGCTTCTGCTGGGAGTGAATCAACAATTTAGGCCATTCTGGGCAGGAAAAGCAGGACACTGAGCTACAACATCCTTCTCCTTCTGACCAGAGGTCAGGCTGGAAGCTCTTGAGTGGCTGAGATCAAGTTTTTTCCTTCAAAACCTCTCCTACCTTAGCAGCACACCCTGGCCCCTGGTATTTTCCTGCCTCTCCACACAAAGCTGATGCTATTGCAGAGCAGTTTGTTCAGCAGACACTTCAGAGAGAACTCTGGAAGCCCCAGCCTGATGTCACTCCAAGCCAGGAATCAAATCCCAAGGATCAGCCTTTTAAGTGCTGACCTCTGAACCCCCAGCTCCTCTTCTTGGGCCACCCTCAGGAGAGGTGTGGGCTCCAAACCCTCCCAGCCAGCACAGGCCTCCAAATATCTGACCCTGTGGTTTGGAGGCAGCTTTATTCAGGCTCCATCAGGACTCTGACCAACACAAGCTGAATATTTTTGCAAACTGTAAACATTAATCAGTGCCTTAAACCCTCCCCGTCTGCACAAACACAGATCCAACCCCATCCTCTCCTGAAAACATGTGAGAGCACGTGGGGAATTTGGAAAGAGCTTCTTATCTGATGTAAAAAATAGAAATTAATGTAAAAAGGGGTGAGGACAGCAGGGTGCCCTTGCTGACACAGTGGTGGGGTTGTTTGAGCAGTGCAGCCACGGGGGAATAACTCAACACCAGCTTTGCTGGGCTGGAAAGATTTACACCCCAGCAAAGCAGGAGTGAGGCAGCCCAGTGCAAACTCTTCTCTCACTTCATTTAAAGCTTAATCCTCCCTAAGTGTCCTGTTTTGGCATGATGAGACCTGCAGACAGGGCAAATCCACACAGGATGGATGAGGGGCTCCAGGATGCACTCAGGGCACCCACTGCCCCCAGCCAGAGGCAAGGAGGGAGAGACAGGGAGCAAAGAGCTACAAATTATTCCAAGAATATGTGCAACGGGATTCACACTGTCCCCCCCTAAAAGTATAAGAAATAAAGACAAAAACCAAACAAACAAAAAAAAAGACACAAAACACACAAATAGAAAAGAAAAGAAAAAAAATTTTTAAAGGATTGCTTGTTTCCACCAAAATCCTGAACCTCTTAATCATCAGAGAAGCTAATCCTCATCAGGGGAATTCTGGGGAAACTGGAAATATTTTCACTTGGCTAAGATAAGGGCAGAGCTGTTTATTTCACACATCTCTACAGTGGTACAGAGCCAGGAAATACTTTTCAGTTATTTTCAACAAAACAAGACAAATGTACCAAATTGGCAAGAAAGTGACATTTTTCTGTGGAATTCTTTAATGTCCAAGCCGATATCCACAGAAACAGCTCTTTCCCTGTTCGTCAGCAATCTCTGTTAATTATTTGAATACTTTTGGTCTTCTGCTAAGCAAACCAGTGCTGAAAACATGCAAGAGCTCTGCCACAAAGCCATGACCATCCCAAGCAATCCCCAGCGTGCCCTGGGTGGGTGTTTCAAGGTCTCTCCAGGGAATCCAGGGAGATTTGGGGCTCTGCTCTGCAGGAGCCTGGGGAAGGTGCTTTCCCTGCCCTGTCCATGAATCCTGGAGCTGTGACACCATCCAAAAACTGTCATCTTGTTCTTGGCTCTGATGAGCCAAGAGCTTTTTGCATTTCTCTGGCTCTGAGCCAAACCAGCAGGGCTCACACAAATGGAAGATCCCACCCGGAGCAAGGCAGGGCAATTCCAGCTGTGAGAGCCCAAAGGGCACCTGGAGCACAGCTGGCACTGGGCTCCCACAGCTGGCACTGAGGGTTTCCATTTACAGACACACTGGGGCTTCTCTTCCACTCCATTTCAGGAACAGGTTTAAGGCAGAACAGGGAATACTGACATAGATGAGGAAGGAAAAAATCTCACATTTGAAGCAATAAAATACAGGGCATGGCCACAATTCCCACCTGGCCCTACCTGTGCTGGAGATGCTGCACAAAGCCAAACCCAGCTGCTTTTTGCTTTTGCTGCAGCTCTTTCTCCCATGTGGAGCTTTCAGTGCCAATAAGAAAAAGCAACATTAACAGGTACAAAACGTCCCCCCTCCTTCCTTGCCCAAACACTCCAGATGTCACCCAAAAGATTCCTGTCCTGGAGGAACTCCCATGGATAAGAACACACCTGATATCCCAGCTCTCTGGCTCACTCTCTAACAACCCTCTTGTTCATGAAAATGAGAAGACAAAACTTCTCTGTCTTATAGACATGTTGTTTTAGAAGTTTTCCTTCTTGTGTTAGAACTGTTATCCCTTTCTACTAAAATTCCCTCAAATGAACACACACAAGTACCCTGGATAGCATTGATCCACAGAAATCTAAACTAAAAGGTTTAAAAATATAAAATAGACACCTTTATGCATTTTCTACCAATTTTTGTAACTTAAATCGAGAATGAGAAACGTTCCCCCACCGAAACCAGAGCTCTCCCTACCCCTGAACAGGGTGTGGGCCAGACCTTGAAGGCACAGGGAGCACTTTTCTCAAATTACCTTTTATTAGAGCGAGTGACTAATCACCAGGTGAGAAGGGAGGAATCACCACCCCCTTGTTACCGGATCCCTCCCTCCCTCTCCTCCTCAGCGGCTCCCACGGATTCCACTGGGAAGCTGAAGGAGCTAAAACCTGGGCTTCTCCCCTGAAGCACCCTCCATCCTCCCCCAAATCCTCCTGGAAGCCATGAACCAGCAGTGGAGATGCTCTCCACCCCTGCATCACTGCTAGACCACTCCATTATTTTCAGATACAGACCAAAATCACCTAAAGTTTAGGGGATTCCAAGTTTCAGCTGGATGTGTGGAATATATGGGGCGGTTTCAAAAAGATTTATCAGCTGCTGGCAAATTTCTGACATTTGGCACCGAGCAAGGCACTTCAAAAATGTATCTGTGCTTAAGAAATTGCCCTTTTTTTTTTTTTTTTTGCTCTGTAAAGCAGCATTTCCTTCTCACAAGAGAGCAGAAAAATGGAGACAAATAGGGTTTGAAGGCTTTGGGGCTGGATGGAAGAAGAATGGGCTGCAGCTGTGCCAGGAACACGCTTCAGCCCTTCAGCCACGCCGTGCTCCGGGTTTCCTTCTGCTACTGCAGATAAATCTTGGTTTTTCCCTTGCTCACCCAGAGCCAGCCCCATTCCCATCACTCCCAAATCTCTGCTGCCTCCAGGGCCAGCTGCAGAGGGAATCCTGACAGTCCCTGGGGATGGTGACAGGGAGGCTCTAGCAGGACCATCCCTGGAAGTGACATTTTTATTCTGCATAAACCCAGCCCCAGGTCAGCCCTGCAACAACAGCAAGGAAAGGTGTCTGTGGGCAGCACACCAACCTGTCAAGTCATGAAGAATTAAATGTATTTCCAGCCAAGAACAGAGCTGGAGAAGGACAGCAATCAAAACAAGGCTGGTGTGATCAAAGAGCCCCAGCGTTTAATTCCCTCAGCCTCTTCTAATTTGGTCCTGTCTGGGCTCGGAGCGCCCTGGCTGCTCAGAAACACCAGACCCTGCAAGTTTTGGTTTACTTTTCAGAAATCCTAAGACCTGCTAGAGCTTAATGAAATCCCCAAGGGTTTATATTTGCTTAATCCCCTCTCTGCAGCAACCTGCAGACGGCTCATTCCAAGGGCTCAGGGCAGGGCAGGGTCCAGGCAGGGAGCTGGAGGAGGACTCTGGGCAGTCTGCACTCTGCAGGGCCTTAAAAGTATGGAATCCATAAATTCTAATTCCATTTTCACATTAGAATTTCATAAATTCTAATTACATTTTCGGAGTAAGTGCCTAAATGCAGGGTCTGTTTGAGGGGAGGTATGGATCCACAGGAAGCCTAGCATACCTGAATTATTATTGTTATTGTTATTATTATTGTTATTGTTGTTATTATTATTATTATTATGTTTAACTGCAGCTTTCATATAAAATTCCCTTTAATCTTTCAACCAGACCCAGTCTCAGCAGGTCCCCTGTAAGCCCTGAGTTTCTCCAGAGCTGGAATGATCCTTGCCTCCACATTTTGTCAAAATAAGCTTTGTGGTTGGGCACTGCAAACACTCCTGCAGCTCCCTAGAGCTTGTATTTATCGAAGCATTATGGAACTTCCTTCCTCCCTGACCGAAACACAGGATCCATAAATAAAAGGAGGAGTGTTCCTCATCCCCCAGCTTGCCACAGGCTCAGCATCACTGCCTGAGGGTGAGGATTTTCCTCTCATCATTATAGGGCTGAGTTCTGTGAGCTTTGGACAAACTCTGCAGTTCAAATCCAACCTGAGGATTGATCCTGGCTTGGACTCGACACAGCACAGATGACTCAGGTGCAGCTGCTGTGTCCTGATCACTCCTACCCTTCACATCACCCAGAAATGTCATTTTTCAGGTGATTTTTCAAACCAAAACAAGCCAGTGTTCAAGAATGCTACTGCACCACCTAGATCCTCAGCAGTGAGGGGTTGGTTTTTCTTTATATATATATATTTTTTTTTTTTAATTCANCTGGAGGGTTCAGAGCATCAGGAGCCCTGATGCTGGATGTGGTACCCACCCTGCTCTGCCCCAGCTCCCCCTGCGTGGCTCCTGCCAGGAAAGGGTCGAAGTCAACTCCTGGTTGATTTTCTTTATGAGAATTCCCAAGTCGTTTAAAGGAAAACAGAACCCAAGCACATCTGGTGTTTTATTTATGGAAGTTACACACTCCCACATGAAAGCAGCCGTCCACTTTTAACCTGATAACAAACCCCCACTTCTCCCTCTGCCTTCGGGCTAAATTCCATTAATATTCATGGACTGTTGTCAGGTGATTTTACAGCTCCGCTAAAAAAAAGGTCTGAAGGAAGCTCAAATGCCAGAGGCCCCAGTTTGGAAGCGTCTGGCTTTGCCTAGAACAACTTCCCAGCTTTCCCAGGAGGTGACAGCCATCCCCAGCCCCAGAGCGCACACCTCAGCCGAGATCCGGGACTCAGGGCAGGGAGCTGAGAGGAAAAAGGAATTTCTGTGCATTATCCTGGTGACCTCGAAAGGGGAGAGCGCTCCAGAGCACACAAAGCTCCTCAACCACCTGCATGCTGACAATTCCCTGGGAAGGAAGATGAGGGTCCAATTCCCTGGGAAAGAAGGACCAGGGTCCAATTCCCTGGACAAGAGGACCACGATCCAATTCCCTCTGAAAGAGAACCAGGGTCCAAATCCTTGGGAAAGGAGGACCAGGGTCCAATTCCCTGGGAAAAAGGACCAAGGTCCGATTTTCTGGAAAAGGGGGACCAGAGTCCAATTCCCTGGGAAAGAGAACCAGGGTCCAACTCCCTGGGAAAGGAAGACCAGGGTCCAATTCCCTGGGAAAGAGAACCAGGGTCCAACTCCCTGGGAAAGGAAGACCAGGGTCCAATTCCCTGGGAAAGAGGATCAAGGTCCAGTTCCTTGGAAAAGAGGACCAGGGTCCAATTCCTTGGAAAAGAGGACCAGAGTCCAATTCCCTGGGAAAGGAAGACCAGGGTCCAAATTTTGATACCAATGTGCCAGCCTCAGCCCTATCCCAGCAGGTTCCTCACCTTGGATATAGCAAGCAGATTGGATTAATTCCCAATATTCAGGGAATTAATTATTAATTAATTATTCCTCACCTTGTATAGAGCCAAGCAGATTGGATTAATTCCCAATATTCAATAAATTATTAATTATTATTACCTATTAATTATAATTGTTAATTGTTAATTATTATTCCTCACATTGGATAGAGCAAGCAGATTGGATTAATTCCCAATATTCAGGGAAAGCCACCTTGCTGCTGGGACTCTTTCTTTAGCAATCCTATGAAGATGTATTTATAAAGAAATATTCTCTATAAATATAAGGAATATACTCCAAGATCTTCTGGGAGTCCAAAACCAAGTGTTCAAACCCAGGATTATTGTCCCAAGAAGGTCAGGGCTGCTGAGCTCACAGCACACACAT
Source organism: Hypocryptadius cinnamomeus (assembly GCA_013400635.1). Taxonomy (NCBI): domain Eukaryota; kingdom Metazoa; phylum Chordata; class Aves; order Passeriformes; family Zosteropidae; genus Hypocryptadius; species Hypocryptadius cinnamomeus. The sequence continues at coordinate 10,030 of VYZP01060101.1, forward strand.
GGAGCCAGCAAAGGCTGGAGGCTGCCCTTCCAAATTCCAGATCAATTTCTTAAAAAGGATGGTCCTGAAGAAAATAAAACCTGTGAAAATCTGTTTTTCCATAAGAATCTGCACTTAGATCTGCAGTGTTGCATATATACACATATAGGTAACTCTTATCTGCAATGTTGGGTTTTGTGTTTTTTTAATTTCAATAATTTTTAAAAACGCTTTTTTCCCTGGTGGCTTGGTTGGTCGGTTTTGGGGGGCTTGGGTGGGTGGGTGGTTGGGTGGGTGGTTGGTTAGTTGGGTTTTCTGTGGTTTGGTTTTGGTTTTATGGGGTGTCGGTTTTGGGGGTTTTTTTGGTTGGTTAGTTTGGTTTTTGTTGGGGTTTTTTGTAGGGAAGTAACTTTTCACAAGATAGAAAAGCAAACAAAGGTTTCTGCATTTTGTCTGACCAAAAAAAAAAAAAAAAAAAAAACCACCAAAAAAAACCAGTAGAGTTTATACAGACTAAAAGTGGTTAAAACTGGGGTAAAACTTTTTTTTTTTTTTCATTCCAAAGGGATAACTCTGCAGGTTTTGAATGGGAGACAGGCACTGCAAAGAGAGCAGCTCCAGGGACAGATCCGAGCAGAGCAGAGCCCAGCAGAGATGCTCTACCCCCTCCCTCTGGCCAAGAGGACACCACACACACTTCCAGAGAGAAGCTTTGGGTAATTATTCCCTAAAAATGAGGCTGCTGTGGAGCATCTTCCTGGAACTGGGAAAAAGGCTGTGATGTCTTGGGGATTTGAGCCCTTAAAAACTCATCAACATTCCCCCGGGAACACGCCCTCCTGATAAGCTACAGGAAATCAGACAATTTGTTCTCTCCAGCACTAAAATGCTGAACTAAGGAGTTAAGCACAGGACGGGCTGTGGCTCCTGCAGGCTCTTCTGCGTGGCTGAATTTGGGATGAAAGAGGAGCCTGTCCGTTGTTTCTCTGAATTTGTGCCAGGGGGACGAGGCTGCACAATCCTCCCAGTGTTGGGGCGCTGCTGAAGTTTGCCAGCACTCAGGGATTACACAGAAAATCCAGGCTCCGTGGGGTTTTGTTTCTTTGTTGTTGTTTTCCTTCTTCCTTTTCGTGTCGTTTCCCCTCTCTCCAGCTCAGCACCCTCTGGGATTTCCATCCCTGTCTCCCATGGTGCCTCCAGGAGATCCACCAGCAGGGGTGGCAAAGACAAATTGCAAGATACAGAAGTGTAAGCAGAGTTGTGAAAAAGAGAGACTGTAAGGATATATTTTAGATTTTCCCATATCTCCAGAGTTCCTATCTAGATTCTCCTCCTTATTAATCTAATACTCTGTAAACCCAATTGTAAATCTATAAATCCAATGCCTTTCTATGGATTATATCAAACGCTGAGACAAGCCCAGCCTGGCTCCTCCTGACCTGCAGTAACAGAGACGTCACAAAACAGCCCTGACAGACAGCACCTCCAGGAAATCTCTTTTTTTGGGAATAAAAGGAGCCTGTGCCTGCTGGGAGCTGCGTGGTGTGCAGGGAGCAGATTATCAGCACAGCTCTGCAGCTTCCTGTGGTGCTCAGATAACGCTGACTCCGTGCCACGGGCACTGCTTCCCACAGGCTTCTTCCTTCACCCCTTATTTCTTCCTTCATTTCCCATCCAAGCTGATGTCATCTGTCATCTTTGGGTAGTTTTTCAAGCACTGCTGATGTATCTTCTGGTTTTTGGTTATCATGGTCTTGAACCTGACAGGAGGGTGCAGCCAGGTGGAGGTTACAGGGAACAAGGGGAAACAGCCTCAAGCTGTGCCAGGAGAGGGTCAGGATGGACATCAGGAGGAATTTCTCCATGGAAAGGGTGGTAAGGCCTTGGAAGGTGCCAGGGTACCTGTTGCTGATCCCCTGACTTCTGAGCCTCAGGCTGGACCCTCCCAGGGGTTCCCTTTTCAGGGGAGACCCTCCTGGAGCAGTTCTGTGTCAGGAAAGAGAGACCCACTGGATTTTTTCGGTCTTCAGATTCTTGTTTATTATTATTTTATCTAAAGTTTTGCACACTGCCCACACCAGGCTCAGCACGCTGGAAAAGCACCACAAAAATCACCAACAATCTCTTGTTACAAGGTCTTTTAAGGCTAAACTATCCAGTTAAGAACTGACACCTAAATTATTTCCCTTTTTAACCCAATAACTGATCCCAAAGAGCTGCAATGAGGACTTTTCCGCCCAATTACAAAATGCCACCCAAACCCAAGAGGAAGAAGGAAAAAGAAGCATGAAGAAGAAACCCAGGACAACACCCTGTGCCCTCCATCTTGCTGCCATCCACAACATACTAAAAATCCCAAAACCTAAATGTCTCACCAAGTGACACACCTACACTGCTCTCTATAATCTATTTCACACTTTTGTGGATTCCAGTCTATCTTGAAGTCTAGGAAACTTTCTCCATGAATGAGGGTCAAAGTCACTGCTCCCCTGGGGATCAGGGCACCCCAGGGCAGACAGAGAAATATTCCCAGTGCTCTGGGTTTCCACATGGAAGGGGCTACCCGGGGAGGTGGTGGAGTTCCCATCCCTGGAGGTGGCACTCAGTGACAAGGTGGGGATTTGGCACAGCTTGGACTGGATGATCTTGAAGATCTTTTCCAAAATCAGTGATGCTGTGATTCTGTGATGTTTTCCCCATGCATGACCAGGTCTGTACCTGCTGTGGCAGGAAGGGCAGCGTGAGGCACTTTTGGGATGCTGGTTAAGCCGTGTGGATGTAGGAAAACGCAACACCACACGTGGAGAGATCCCACATGCACAAACACTCTCACATACGTGCCCTGTCTGGGTTTGGGGAGTCCCAGGAGAGATGAAGAAGGGACCACAGGCTCACTTTATCACAGTGGCATCATTCCCACACATACCAGCCGTGCATGTGCAATCTGACACCCCCTCTTCAGTGCGAGCCAGCCTCCCCAGAGCGATTGCATTATCAGTCTTGGCTCCCTCTAAACTCCTCACAAATATAAATATGTCACATGGCCAAATAAGGTTTAATCAATACCATAGTCAGGGCTTTCAATCCTCATGAAGTTAAAAGTTTCAGAAGCAAGTTGTCTGTAAACTTTGCAGGTCTTTCGGAACTCGACTTCTTGACACAGAGGTTAAGGCATGAAAAGTTGTGAAGGGTTTTATCTGCTCTTTAAGATACTTATTTTTTAAAGAAGAGGAAAATTGACCTCAAATATTTCAGTGGTTTGGTTTGGATAAACACATTTCTGCTCATCGCTTTTCCAGCTGCTTCCTGCAAGGTGAGGTAACCACACTTCCAGGGAAACTGCCACTGGGGAATCTTCCTGACCTAAAGGAGACTTCTGGGACCTCTTCATCTGCCTCCATCCTGCTGGAATGTGTGTGCCAGGTCAGGGCAAGGTGCTGCTTTGGGCTGTGCAGACATTCTGGGGGAGCATCCACAACAGAGACCAGCTGACACGGATCCAAGAGTATTCCCATACCTGTGCCAGGTGTCCTCCACACAGCTTCAGTTAATGGGTGAGGCAAAGATGTCCATCAAATGTCCCCTCTCCACTCAGATCACACTTTTTTTCCCTGTGGATGTTACATAATTTGTTGTTTTCTCAGCTCCTTGATCAACGTGAGGCTCAGGCAGACTCACCAGAGACATCCTCCTCCTCCTGCCCACTCCCAAATCCTGCCACTGATTTCTACCTGCTGCCATGCCCAATTTGTGGAGAGTGTGGGAAAATTTCTGCTTGGTCCTGCTGAGGTTCCTCAGGAGCTGGAGAGGTGGGGCAGAAGAGCTGTTCCTTTCCCCAGGTCACCCTCAGGCTCCCAGAGCTGCTCCCATGGAGGCAGAGGCAGAGCCTGGCTTGGCTTAGCCAGGGTAACCTGAGACACTCCACTTCTGCCATAAAACCCTATGGACTATAAATATCTCCCCATAGTGGGGAGAATTCTTTTTTGACACATTATATAATGGATGCAGTAAAAAATATACTGTGCCTGGCAGACTTTCCAAGGCTTTCCAAGGCTTCCCTTCAGGAGCTCAGAGCACAGGCTGGGCTTTGATGATTTTTTCCACTGTATGGCCAAAACTGTATTTAATAGGAGGACAGGAAGATGACTCTCCTGGGAAAGAACCTGTATTCCTCTTATAGAGAAGTGAAGAGACTTCCTTCAAAGTTTCCAACCCTTTGAAGCTACCTCAGCTCTGTGAGATCACAGAGGCTTTGCCAAGGCTGAGGTTTAAGTGTCTCCAGCAGGTTTGTCCCATTTTTAGTTGTTTCTCACAGCAAAATCTGTGCCAGGGTGAAGCTCTGTGCTCACCTGGTGACCTTCAGTGGTGTGTCCCCATGGCAGGAGGCTTCTGAATGGACACCAGTGACCAAGACTTGCTGCCAGCACAGCAGTTAGAAAAGCACAGAGCTTCCTTCTCACTGCTTACAAAGCCAAAGTGATTCACACAGAATAAAGGGGAAAAATTAGCAAGATCTAGTTGGAGGTTCAGAAGAAATGCTGTAGCACCAGGCTAAATTGCAAAGGGTTCAGACAGGGGCTGGAGGAGTGGAAGGCTCTGAGCACCACACGTGCCCCAGGCAGCAGGTCTGGGCTCCAGATACATCCCTGGGCTCACTCCCACAACCAGGGCTCACAACCCTGGCTCATTCCCAGGTCTCCAGCTAAACATCAAAAGTCTCTCCTACCTCCTGAGTCCTTCTAGCTGTGATTCCTCACACCAGGAGCCTGTCAGTGCCCATCTCTGCACTGGGGGGACCAGGCTTGACACCGTATTTCCAGGAGCAGCAATGACAAAGGATAAATCTCTGCCACCAGAGTGAGACATGAGAGCTACAGGCATGGCAAGAGTCAGTGTGACATCCAGATGTTTCACTGTCCTGGGTTATAACATGCAGGTGGGGGTGTGTATTCTATCCCCATCTGTTAGAGGTGGGGCAGTTCTCTGCTGTTCATTGGGCAGTCTTCTTTATCTCTTTAACAACCAATCCTCCCTCCAGGAGATACCTTCTGTTAATGGGCCATTAATTATTAATTATTAATTATCTTCTATTCATGGCCACTGAGTGTCCCTGCATTGCTGATAAAATTCCATCATCCCATGGGGAGATGCTCCGCCCAGGGGAGGAGCCAAGCATTCCTACCTGGATACAATCTGCCCCTGGAACACCACAGCAGCCTTTGCCCACTGCATTCCCAGAGGAGCAGCTTTCTTCTGCCCTGCATTCCCAGAGGGAGAGCAGGCTCATCTCCAGCAGCCCTGGAGCTTCAGAGGAAAACTCCACCCTTGTCCAGGATCCCTGCTCCAGCAGAACCACAGCTGGCACTGCAGGAGGGCTGAGCCCCCATGGAATGGGACTGTGCCACCACCCTGACCCACAGGGGGTCAGGTTGTATTCTTACTCTGTTTTATATTACTGCATATTTTATTTTATTTTATTTTATTTTATTTTATTTTATTTTATTTTATTTTATTTTATTCCCTAATTAAGAACTGTTATTCCTATTCCCATATCTTTGCCTGAGATCCCCTTAATTTCACAATTATAATAATTCAGAGGGAGGGGGTTTCCATTTTCCATTTCAGGGGAGGCTCCTGCCTTCCTTAGCAGACGCCTGTCTTTTCAAACCAAGACATTCACCTATCAGGTTTAAACTCACTCACGTGAATAGGAAGCTCCAGAAGCCACACTTTTTATTCCAAATGGAATTCTAAACCAGAACCTTTCAAAGCACTGCAGCACTTTGGCCGGAATTTTGGCCAGATTTTGGCCGGAACAGAGCCAGGAGCTGAAATGCCATAAAGAAGACAATGACCTCGTGCAGAAGGGCTGTAAGGAGGGGTCAGCTCTGCCCCTCTGCCTGTGCCCAGTCTTTCGAGGCACTTGGCAGCGTTTGGGGTGTCTGTGACACCCAGGCAGTGCCCACCTCTCCCTCGAGGCCGCTCGCTCTGCTGCCAGCACACAACAGCAGCCCGTGTCTTACACTGAAAAACTGGCACATCCCTGGGAAAAAAGAGTCTTCTCCAAGTCTCTTTGTCTCCATATAATTAAGCTCAATACAACAAAGCATCCAAGTGGGGGGAGTGTTTTTGGAGGGTTCTCAAGAGCCACAGTCACGTTTATAGCACAGGAAGGTCTGTGTAAAACTATTGATCACCGATCTCGTTATTTATATTTCCCCACAAATATTGCCCCTCATGTTCCCAGATGCATAATGGGTGTCAAGTGTAAGAACCTTGGAAAATAAATGGAAAAAGTTACACTAGCAAATGGCTTGTTTATGCCATAATTGGTATTAGGCAATTAATGGTGGGATGAAACATCACAGTGCTGCTGAAAACAAAAAGCAATGCTGGGTAAAGAGCATTTAATGAGCACGTTTTATGTCGTCCTCAGCAAGTTTACTGCCAAGCCACAAAAGACATTTATACACACTCCCTTTTGTCTCTAATGAAAGGGTCAGGGCTACTCGCTTCTGGGGAGATTCATGAGTTTAAAAGAAAAAAAAAAAAAAAGGCATAAATGTAGTGTTTTAAACTGGAAATTCACCTCCTCGAAGGAGCAGTTGTTTTAGGTGGGAGGGGTTTCCTGGGCAGGGCCAGTCCCTGCACAACCAGGTGCAGATCAAACACCTCCCCATGAAAGATGGGGCTCAGTGACAGCCAGCCACAGGGACCTATTGTACAGCTCCAATAGCCAGATATGCCAAATATCTGACATTCCAAAATCTCCACTATTAATGAGGTGAGATCCTGAGCAACTGGGGAAAAAGGAGACTGAAATAATGTATTTTTTTGCCAGGAGTCACTACTCTGCTGTGCAATCCAGGGCAGGTTCCCAGCCTGTACAGAGAGGGATAATGCCTAAATAATTTTAAACCAGAAAAATTACCTGGTCTGCTTCTTCCCAAAACTCATTTTCTACATCTGTTTCTCCTACATATTTCAAACACCCCTGCTCTCTGCTGAATATTGGGAAAGGTCAAAGCCAATGCTGCATTTCCAACCATGGAACCCGCCAGGATGGTGGCAGGGAAGGGACAGGTACCTCCAAACACATTCCTTAGAAGAGATCCAGGTCTTTTTCCCTCTCCTTTCCTGCATCTCTGCCACAGGAGCCCATGGAATGCTCCTCACCTTCCTCCTCCTCACCCAGACACAGCCCCAAGGCAAGGCCAGCAGGGAGCCAGGTGGGAACAGCCACGGGAAGTGCTCAGGGAAGGGAGTTGTTGTCCTTGTTTTCCTTATAATGAATCTTTCATTTAGGTTTGAAAAAATAAAAAAGACCTTTCAGGCTGTTTCTAGAAGGGAGCTTGCTAAAGTGCTCTGTCTGGGAGACACAGGCAGGAAGGAATGAGCTGCCAAGGGCCTGGAAAATGGTGTATTCACAGAATTCCACGAGTGAGGTATCAAACACATAAAACCTCACAGAAACCTCAGATTCCTGCTGAAGAAAAGTCTGAGTAAAGTGTGAACATTTTCCTAATGAATTTATCCCGTGAGCATTCTGTACTCCTATTTTTTTAACCATTTCTTCAGTTTAAAACCACACATTTTTTAGGAGCATATCCTGTTGCACCAGAGACCACAAAGTGAAAAGCCATGTCTTCTTCTCACATAAGTACAAAACCATCTCCAGCATTCTTCCAGTAAAATCCCTGGAGTTTTCTGGAGATCCATTTTGCAAGTTAAATATAAAATGTAATTTTATGGGCAAATTTATCAAGGCAAATCCTAACCAAGCTCCTGAAAAAATACACATCAGCACAGAATGCCTGATTTTGCCACATGTGACTGGCTTGGGCTGCAGAAATCCAGCTAAAGAGCAGCCTGACAACATCTGAGATGGCAGGAAATAGCGGGAACTCAAGCTTCTCCCGGTGAAAACAGCAGAGGAAGCGATGGACAATTTGCAGCTGGTAAGGAGAGGTATCCTCTAATGACACACATCTGGCATCCATCGGCGGGGCTGAAACCCAACACCCCTCGCACAACACATTGGCATGCCAAGGAAAGGCACAACATCCCCGGATCCTCTTGGACTGCTGAGAACCCTCCTGCCCCTTCCTCCACTTAACCCAGCCCCTGTTTCTTACACCAAGCTCGGTTATTTTGGCCCTTTGATCTCTGACAGTCAGACCAGGACCATGAATCACAGAACTGACTCCCATTAGCCGTGATTCGAAACAGCTCCTGGCAAGGGGAGCTGGGTTGGACCTCTGGGAATGGTCTAGCCAGTCTTTAAGCAAGCCACATAAATTTCTGAAGGAAAAGAATCCCTATTTTAACTGGCAAACATGGGTTATTCTGCTTCTTTTTGAATCTGTAGTGGGGTCCCAGCTCAAACCAAGGCTCTGCCACCTACAAGACCTCGTGAAGATGCCACGATTGAAGAAAGGCAGATTCCCTTAGAGGGGGTGAAAACCACCAAAAACTGTTGCAGCTGAAATAGCTGCTAATAAAGTCCAGGGCAAGGAAGCAAAAAGGGCCTTTGCATGGCATCCACAGATGTTTAATTCAGCCGTGCGTTAAGATGCTCAGGGTGAAAAAAGGGGCCACTCCTGGGGAGAGTCCAGGTTTTTGGTAGGGGCTGAACAGTGGCATGGGGCAGTACAAAGATGAGGGCCAATGGGGGAATAGGGAGGGAGTGGCTGAGGGACATAGGAGCAAGGGGAAGGAGCCAACAGGGTCTAACAGAACAGGGTTGTCACTATAGGACGTGAAATAAAACGACGTGGACACTGGACTGTCCAAGGTAAAAAGAAGGGAAGTTTAATTTCTGACTCCCAACATTTGTAGATTTTCAAAAGTGACAGTGGATTGGAGGGCGACAGTGCCACCTCTCCAATGACACTGGGCAAACCAACAGTCCATCAAATTTCTCATCCTCCAGAAAGGAATGTAAAACAATCAATTATTTACATCAAGTGCGTGAGAAGGTTTGTTACAAGAATGTAAACATCAGAAGGCTTAGAAGAACTTAGAAGAACAGGGCAACACAAGGTATCTTTTGAGGGAAGCTTCTTGTGTCTCCCTAACCCAGGGAATGCCTCTCAGGGTTTCCACAAAAAACTGCTTCCATCACCAACCTCCTGGTGGCCACTCATGGGGCTGGACCAGCCAATGGCCCCATGGAAGACAACACCCATTAGCCATGGAGGTCATATTAATAATAATTAACTCATATTGCTAACTCAACTTGGAGTTGAGTTAGCAATATGAATTAAGCATTTAAATTGTAGCTTGTAGAATTATGTGTTGAACTTTAACCTTTTACATAAGAAACCTCTGCCATGGTACAAAGGGCATAGGAAAATGCAAATTTCTGAAGCTTCTTGCATTAAGAACAATACCGGGAGAAGACCAAGGGATGCAAGGAACCCAGATAAAGGGTAAAGATAAAGGGGCTCCTCTGTCTCCAAGCTCATCAAGACCAACAGATGTACTCAGATAAGCACCAAGGGACCAAAAGCACACATGCAAAGGAGAAAAGTTCAAAAGTCCAATCATGAGGAAGACCACAATCTTCAGCCTCAGAGACCACCAAAGACCCCCGTGTGACCACCACAGCAAACCACACATGCCCAGGAGGGCGTGGATCTAATTAACATGTGAGACGAGGACAGGCGGGGCCAGGGGTTGAATATGTATGAAAAGGTTGTGTAATATCATGCATATGGAACAGCTTTGTAAATAAAGGTGTGGTTCAGACCCAGGCTCAAGGCTCGGGGCACAAGTTTTCACGAGAGCTGTCTCGCTTGTGCAGGGTGCTGATAACTTCATAACTACACCAGGTCGTGGAGTCTGTTTATTCCGCGGATCGCTTCAGCGGTGCCCGGAAAGCTGCAGCGTGCCAGGCTTTCCAGCCAACATCCCGGGGTAAATGGAAAGACAAACACGAAGGAATGACTTCAGAGAGCAGCTCGGGGCCTGCGCCCAGCCCGTGAGCTCGCTTGGCCTCTTGGCATCCCGTGCTGGGCCTGCTGCTCCAGCGTGGAGTGGAGGATTTCCAGATCCATGGGTTTATTGGCTTGGAGAGGCGGGAAGACAGGCAGTCAATATCCATCAATGTACCGCAAACTAGAAACACCTGTTGGCCTCCAAAGCTGGGTTTTGGCTGGTTTACAGAGAGAGAGGGTGGAACAGGTGGCCCTGTGGCCAGCAGGAACGTTGAGGGGGTGCAGAGGCCCCGCAAATATGGAATCATGGAAGGGGAAAGCGGCAGCACCGTTCCACGCAGCACATGTGTCACTGTCTGCAAGCTGAGCCACGGGAAACTGCAGCCGCATAAAATTAAGTATGTCTGGGAGGAAACCAGCCACGCTGGGGCTGGGGAATCTCAGCCCAGAATGGTGAGGCTCCCCTGGACTCTCCTTTCAGTCTAGAGATTCCTCTGCTGAGGAATGTGCAGGGAGAACCAGTCCCAGGGCCACGGTTCCAGCCCCAGCACGGCTTTGATGGTTCTTGTGCATCCCTTCCAACCCAGGATGCTCTGTAATTCTGTAATTCCATGATAAAAAAGCTGCAGAGGAACAAATTCCCTGAGCTGGTGCTTTGATCCTGGTGCCACTGATGCAAGAGGAGTCCCATTTTCCAAGGTAAAATTTTCCATTTGAACTTTGTAGAACAGTAAAAAGTGACCATAAAAAACTCCTTCACTGGCTGGTGTCACCTGGATTTCTCTGTGGGGGTTGTTAGTGGGAGATTTTCTTCCTTCTCCACTATCAATCAACTCAGCTGGGATCCAGGCTGCCCAGAATATCAAGCTCCAGCACAAGGGAAAAACACAACAGGAACTTGCACGCACTGAAACTCAGATCAAGAATGTGTGCAAAGTGTCCTCCTTTCCTCACATAACTCACATGGATTAGACCTCTGGGGAGGGAACCCTCTGAGCATCTTCCCAGAAAAAAAAGGTATTTGTAACGACTGGAATCTCAACATGTGTTTGTTTCTGAATTATCAAACCCATTATTCTGTTGTGCTGAGCCCATGCAGCATGGGAGACAAAACAGAAACACAACAAACAAGGAAAAAATGAAAGGCAAACCTGTTGCTGAGGTGGGGATAAGGCATTTCAGAGGCTGCTTGAAAGATGTTATCACCTGCCAGAGAATACAGCTTTAAAACGATGCCCCAGAGAAAGCAGCACTTAATGAATTAAAAAAATGTTTTCTCCAACCTTTCCAAACCCAGAAACAGAAAGCATAACATACCAATGATTTACTGCAGTGGGCTGTGTGTTTAAGCATAAATTAATTCTACAAATTCCAGGCAGCTTTGCAGCAATGCCTCTCGTTCCTGCTGTTGCCCTCATTCCTCATCTCACTCTCCAATCCTCCTATTTTACTTGGAACCTGGCCCGTGTGCCCATGGCTAGTGTGGCTCCCACACCACTGATTTGCAGCAGATCCTTTGAAAACAGGGGAAGATTTGGTGAATAATTTGCTTTGATGGCCTTTAAGGTCTTTTCCAAACTAAAGGATTAGGTGGTTCTGCCACAGTCAGGGAGTCAAGCTGTTCCCTGTCATTTCTCTTTTGTGAATCCACTGAAGACCTGAAGATTTTAGTCTCTCACTCACAATCATGTTCTCTCTCATTGCAAGAAAACAGTAATTGGTGAGGAACTGTGAGCTTGGAATGGTCCTTGGCTACCTGACCAGGGGGCTGGGCTCATTCCTCTCCAGAAACAATCCAAGAATTCGGCTTTAATTCAGTCTCCTTTGCATTCATGTAACAAATCCTTCTTATTACCAATTACACGATGGGATCCCAGCGGTCCAGTTACACTGGAGCATTTCACATTGCCTGGAAAATAATCCATTCTCCACCATAAATGTCCCTTGACTCACCTTTGAGCTCACAAGCCTGGCTTTCCCCAGGTGATTTACGGGAAGAAAACACCTCGGGCAGACTCTACCGCTCTCAGAGCCATAAACTCTGCCCAGCCCTCACCCAGCTCTGCAAGTGGCTGTGGTTTTGCAGCCCTGGCCTCTGTTTAATTGGTCACAGCTGGCTGGGAAGCTCCAAGGAAATCCTTTGCAGGGAGATTAGAGCAGGGGCTGTGGCAGAGGAGGGATCACGGGAGGTGCTGGGAGCTTCAGCCCTCACCGAAGGGGATGCAGCGCTTTGAAGATGCCATCCAGCACTTCACATGACTTGGCCCAAGGTACCCATCCCTCACAACAAAGCAGGGGTTTTGTCTTCTTCAGGTGGTCAATGAGTCGTTTCCTTCCAGGTTTTCTTACCCTTGGCAGATCTTAACATGAAGTAAAGATCTGTGTGAACGTTTCAAATCAGTGGAAAAGATTCCACTCTGATTTATTTGCCAAAACCTAAGCAGAGGGCTACAGCTCATCCAAAGGACTTGAGCCGTATATTTTTTTCAACCCAATATGATAATCTCTTTTAAATGATCATGAAATCCTTAATTCTTGAGCTCAGCCCAAGGAAAGCCTGAAAAGAACAAAGCCAGCCATATTTCAAATCCACCAAAGCCCATCAGATTTAACTCTGCTTCCCCCACTATCATGTTCCTTTAAACAAATGGCCAGCAATACTTTTGCCTCTGCACGCTCTCCATCACTCACCAATGGAGCTGGACAGAGCTGGACAACATCACACACATCCAAAAGGCTTTTGGTGTACTCCAGTTCACCTTTAGAAACTCAGATCATATGAACTCCCCAGTTATTCACAGAGTTACTGCCCTGCAGTTCCATGGGGGCTGGAGGTGGTGCTGGGTGTGATGAACAGCGCTGTGTTTGACCAACACATCTCAGTGAAGGGCTCTGGGCCTGGGGTCACCCCTGGTACAAGTCCCAGGACACTTCTTTAGCAGGTACAACAGCAGACGTTCCCCTGGCTCCAGCACACTCCCTCATTTCTTCCAAACTCCCTTTACAAAAGATGGTTTTTAGCTGAATAAGCCCCTGCATTGCCTTGGCTTGTTTCCTCTCACAGATTTCTTCAAAGAGCTCAGCCCTACCTGTTTGCCAGCTCTTAAATACCATGCTTGGCTGATGGACAAGCCGATAGCACAGGACGTGGCCAAGCTCTGCACAAGCTGCCCTTGTTCCACTGCCTTCCTGAGCCAAAATACAAGAAAATCCCAGCAGGAATCTCCTCTGGCCTCGCACTCCTCTCCCCTCCCAGCAGAAGGCTAACCTTGTGAATCAGGAGGCTGCTTATAAATAAAAGTGTTCGGACTTCTTGGCTGCTGGAGAAGTGCTCTGCTTAATTTAGCCCTGGTATTATTAACCATGGATTCTCTCCAATGAGCTGACGGCTGAAGAACAATTGCAGCCATTTAATTCCACAAAACGGATTTTAAATTGGCCTCATGCACTGGAAGCATCGATCACAGTATCTTGCTACCGTCATTCTGAAGTCTGCACCGGGCTCTGCTTGGCCTGGGGAAGTCACCTGAGCCTGAACTGGTGCTGTCACGCGAGTCTCTCCGTCCTGGAAACAGCATCTGGCTCCTGGATCCAAGAAAATACTGCCTGTGCTTTCCTTTGCTTCCAAAGACTGAACCCTTCCCGTTTCAGCTTCCAACACCTCTAAGTGTTTCGCAGTCCCATGTTTCTGTGGCCTCCAGCAAACCCCTCTCTCCCAGCCCTAACACATCCAAAGGCTTCCAACTGAACAGCTCCAGAGAGATTAGCAGGAGAAATCAGGTCCTTAGTCAGTCAAACAACACGTCAGAGGCTGGGTAAATGAGGGCAGTGCTATAAAAGAAAGAGACAATCATGGTGTCCTGAAGCAGGGTGACAAAGCCACCCGAGCAGGCCTCCAGGCACAGACACTAATCACAGCCCTGCTGGCCACAGCTGACCTCTCCTTTGTGCCAAGCCAACGGAGGTTTGGGCTGGCCCATGCTTCAAAACACAGCCGGGCTAATTAGGAACGGCGCAGCTCCCCCGTCAGAGCCCCGGGAGCCTGAGTGTTGCTGAGACAATCCACGCTGCTGGGAGGCTCCAGTGAGCGAAGGGTGAAGCTGAGCAGCTGATTTCCAGCAGGACACACAAATAACACCAGCAACACCCACCTTCCCAGCCCCAGCACAGCCACCTCCCACACACACAGGTCCCGTCCTGCTGCACTCCCTGGGGTCTGGTGGGTTCACCAGCACTGGACCCCAGAGCACTGGGTGGTCCAAGGACTCCCAGGAAGGCTGGGCAGGCTTGGAGCAGAGCCAGGCTCCCCAACACCCCCTCCCTCCAGCAATGAGCCTGCACTGAAAGGTCATTTACGTCCAAGCCCCCAAAAAAGAGCTCTAAAGGGAGCCTCACCTCAAACTTTGAATACTCCCTTTACAACCCTTTCATCTGTCAAGGATGGAAGATACCACAGGAGCTCAGGACAACTCGGCTGCTTCCTCAGTCTGTGGTCACTGTAATATTCAGATTCACAGAATCCCCAGGTTGGAAGAGACCTCCAAGACCATGGAGTCCAACCCAGCCCCAACACCTCAACTCAACCCTGGCACCCAGTGCCACATCCAGGCTTTGTTAAACACACCCAGGGATGGTGACTCCACCACCTCCCCGGGCAGCCATTCCAGAACTTTATCACCCTCTCTGTAAAAAACTTTTTCCTAATATCCAACCTGTATTTTCCTTGACACAGCTTGAGACTGGACTATTGTCCAGCTCAACCTCTGCTGCAGTTTGCTGCAAAGCAAAGCTCACCTGATGGCAGGTGGACAAGCAGAGCAGGGAAAAAAATATCAATTTCTACACTGACAGCATCTGACAGGATCAAAAAGCCACTAAGAGGCAACAGAAAAGGTGTTGAAACCTGGACAGGCACATGCAGAGCTTCCTGCAAGAGCTCACACAGCCCCACCGAGGGCTCTGCCTTCACCACGAGGTGATTGAACACAGTGAGCAAATGCTCTCCCTGTCAGCAGCTCAGGAGGGCAGGAAGGACAGCACCTCACCCTGGAAGGGGAGCACTGGGGAGCTGCTGGCTGCCCAGCCAGGGTAAACACCCAGCTGCTGCTGCTGCTCAGGGCTGGCCAGCAAAAATATCCCGTGCTGAAAGCTCTGATAGGAGTCTGGCCAGGACAGGGAGCGTCCTGCCTCTAAAGCAAACACTTCTGTATTTCTTTCCAGGCAAGAAAAAACGGTTCCATTTGGATCAGACCCGGGTTTCTTGAAGATGAGTGAGGAATGGAATAGCACAGCTTTGCTCACATGAGTTATTTTCATGTCCTTTTCACCAAAAAGCCTGGTCCTGCCCATATCCAGAGCCACTCCAGACTCACTCCATCCTTTCTCAAGGAGGAACCATCATCTCACACACCAGGATGGCTCCTCTGACAGGTGACAGATAAGGAAAGAATGAGTCACTGATGAGGTGTCCCTCCCCAGAGCAGCCTCTCATCCTAGGAAAATCCAGCACAAATGTTGACTGATGAGCAAAGCCAACCACCCAGAGCACTTTTAACAGTGAAAAAGAAGATGAAAATCCAGACAATTAGGTTTTCCACCAGAAATTTGTCCAAAAAAAGTATTTACCAAAGAGAACCATTGATAGGAGTCAGTAAGAAATTAAGATGAAGGGAAGGATGATCTTGTGACTGGGGTCTTCCTGTATCCTCAGTCAGCACATTCTCTGTGGCAAGGACTGTGAGTTTTGAAAAATGCTACAAATAACCAAAGGCATCAAGAAACAGACAAAAATAATATAAATCTTCTGCAAGCTAAAGCTAATACAGCTGTTTCATTGGTCTTTTGGAATTTTTCAGGGGCAACATCTCTTTAAAAGCAGGATGGAAACCATAGTTAAAATGAAACTGGAAAGTCAGGAAAGCTGTCTGAAGGTGCTTGCAAAATGACCACTGTCCCCAGTCCCCTGTGCCTGTATCTGTCCTTCACCTGCAGGTAATGAAAATGCTCAAACCTTTACAAATTATAGGCCTGGGAAAGAGCAAAGTGCTGTCTGGCAGAAGGGGATGGCAGAGAATGGGATGGCAGGGGTCATCTCTGCCCTGGGTGTGAAATATAAATCACCCTGGAATGAAAATAATTTGAGGTTGCAAATGCAGAGGAATGATCCTGGTTCAGCTGAGCTTCCCTCTGCCAGGAGGCAACAGGGCAATTAATGCTTTACAAACTCAGGACAAGCTGCACAAAGAATGATTTATCCCCTCTACTTCACATTCTTGCCTGTTCCTTGTAATTAGTTCACTCCAAAATGCCAGAGTTTGACTGCTTTCTGCCTTTAACTTCAGGTAGCAGAGCCATAATTTGTGTCCTTGTGTCTCCTTGGCCATCCCTTTTTCACAGCCCATTCCCACCACTCTGCCAAAATGGTGACAGTGGGATCTGACAACAGATATTCAGGATCTCAGACTTTTATTTAAAATATGGCAGGTGGGTTACACCCAAAGCCCCAATTTCAGGTCCCCTGTGCAAGGTATTTTCACTCCAGTATTTTCCTCTCCTCCAAATCAAGCCAACCATTTCCCTTTTAATAAAATAATTGTGGGTCTCCAAAATGTGTGTTTGATTTTCAAAGCTCCAACCAATTATAACTGTGGGAATTGCTAAACATTTCCAAGTGTGAAAATGCTTTTTACCTCTCAGGTTTTGCACAGGAAAACACACAACATTTACCCCATCAGCTTGGGTGAGAGAGGACGTGCATGTTCTCTGCACTGATTGATTCACACTTCACCTTTTTGCCCTTGGTTCTGATTACTCAGGGTTAGGGGGTCTGAGGTTTTGATAAAAAGCTCCTCTCCATCCATTCCAGGTCAGCTCCCCTAACTCCACACATCTCTGGTTCCAAAAGAGGACAGAACTGAGGGTCTCAGAAGGAACAGACAGAGTCATGGATGGTAAAGAAAAAAAGTCTCATTATTTAATGTGGTGCTATAAATCAGCATCATCTGAAGATGATGTGAGCAATCACTACTGCCCTGGACTGTTGGAATCCTGATCACTGAGAATTTCAGACTTTCTGTGCTGATCAGGCACTGACCCCCAAGAGAACACTGCATTGACCTGAGGCCGTGGAGAAGCTTCCAAAATTGAATGATAAATTCAATTGGGATTGTTCAATTCAATTCTGGGATTGTGGGTGTGAAGTTTGAATAGAAGTGTGTGATATGACAGGGTGGAAAACTTCGAGTTTAAGGTATAGAATATAGTGATATATATAAAGCAATATGAGGTTTTAGGGCAGAAGCTAGTCCTTCTCCTTCTCCTCTTTCTCCATGGGTTTGGGTGGTATTTTGTAATTGGATAGAAAAGTCCACATTGCGGGGCATGGGTGGTTGGTTATTGGCTTAAAAGTAAAAATAATTTAGGTATCATTTCTTAATTGGACAGTTCATCCTTAAAAAACCTTGTAGAGAGAGATAGGGCTCCATTTTTAGTTTGTTAGAGTGAAGTGCTGTAGAACTCAGGGTTTGTAAGACTGTAATATAGATAAAAACTAATAAACATCTGAGTCCAAACAAGAAATACCATCTCACACATTTAACCCCAACCTAACAAAAAAAAGATAAAAAACACCACACTGGACCTTGCAAACTCAGCAGTGAGAGGGAGGAGAGAGACAACCATGTGCCCCTGCAGCCCAAGGAACATTCCAGCTTTTAGGGGTTGTTTCCTATGGACTATCGTGTTCCCAAACCAGAACATCTGTGAGCCACCAAATATAGGAAACTCAATAACCTTCAAGAGGGAGCTTGTATATCTCACAAAGGTTAATTAAATAAAGCTTAGCAGCCCCAAAATGCAGCCTGGCCAGAGATACGAGGTTCCTTTCCGAGGTGGCCACACTGCCCTGGGCCAGCTCGCCCCACAGCCGTGACCCCGGGGTTCCTTTGTTTGACCCAACTTTAATCAGCTTCCTTCTCTGATTCCAGCAAATCCCGCCACGGATGGCAGCCAGGAATAAAGGCCATTGTACAGCACCGAGCTGTGTTTCACAGCAAGTCATGATAAGTATTTCCTTTCCAAACATCCAAGTTCCCCAAGCACCACAAAAGCCAAGAGGAGATTGTTGGAGTTTTGCAGATAAAACAAGGGCGATGATAAAACGTAAATAAATCAGGGCATCCCTCGCTCCGAAGCCTCTCCTCTTCCAGCTCGGAATTAAAGGAGGAATTTGGCAGGGCTGCTTACTGTGCTGGCAGTGAGGGCCCTGGAAGCCAGAGGAGCAGTGACAGAGCTGCAAGGATCCCTCTTGGCAACTCCCACCCTTGAGACAAACACCGTAACCACAGGTGGCTGCAAGGAGGAGGATGAGGATGATTCCACACTCATCATCAGAAGGGCAAACACCCCATTCCTGGTGATATGCCCAAAGCCCCAGAGAATACTTGAATAGTCATAAAAAAACACTGTTTAACTGTTGGAACCCTGATCACTGAGAATTTCAGACTCTATGCTGACAAGCACTGACCCCCAAGAGAACACTGCATTGACCTGAGGCCGTGGAGAAGCTTCCAAAATGGAATGATGGAACTGGGATTGTGGGTGTGGAGTTGGAATAGAAGTATGTAATGTCACAGTGTGGAAAACTTCGAGTTTAAGGGTTTAGAATATAGTGATATATAAAGCAAGATGGAGGTTTTAAGGTGGAGGCTGGTCCTTCTTCTTCACCTTCTTCTCTCCTTCTTTTTCTCCTTCTTCTTCTCCTTCTTCTTCTCCTTCAGCTCTGTCTTCATGGGTTTGGGTGGTTTTGTGTAATTGGATAAAAAAGTCTGCATTGCAGGGCATGGGTGGTTGGTTATTGGGTTAAAAGTACAAATAAAATTAGGTGTCATTTCTTAATTGGACAGTTTATCCTTAAAAGGCCTTGTAGAGAGAGGCACGGTTCCATTTTTAGTTTGTTAGAGTGAAGTACTGCAGAACTCAGGGTTTGTGAGACTGTAATATAGATAAGAACTAATAAACATCTGAGTCCTAACAAGAAATATCTCACACATTTGATCCTGACCCTGGCAAAAAGTAGTTAAGACTGGACATTTAACCCTTTTGGAAAGTTGATTTTTTCTTTTGCTTGACAGTGCAGTGCTAAACACACAAAGCCTCAAAATTTAGGATAGGAAGGAAATTACCTCAGGGAATGTCCAAGGGCTTTCCTTGAGAATCATAGGAAAACATCAGGGCTGTGGTGAAAGGATGCTTTTCCAGCCAACAAGTGGGTAAACCAGTCAGAAAATGACTCATGCAAGATCTCGAGGCAACAAATACAAGTTACTTGTGCTGAAATTGGAGGGATCTTTCTAGAACAGTCCACTGGGAGCTGCTCCCACCTCTGCACTGAGCTTCCCTGGGAGCTGGCTGCCCCATCGTGGCGTCACCTTCGGGCAGCCCAGAGGATGAAATGGAGCTAAACTGTAAGTAAGCCTGAGCAGCCACGTTTCTCTGTTCTCACCCAGCGGAGTGTAAAATGGACACGGAGACACAGAATGCTCAATTAGGCTTCTGAAATCCACCTTTCCAAATCGTCCACATAAACCCACTAACAAGGTTATGGTTTCTCCAGGGGAGTGTGTGCTTCTCATAACTCATGAAATGCAGACCATGGTTTATATTTCCCACTAGGAAATGCTGATGTCAAAAGCAGAAACGTTGGGAACAGGGGCACTGTCATGTGTGTGGTGCTTTGTTGGAGGGTAAGGATGCAGAACAAGCATCCCTCTTCCTTTCTAAATCTGTGTAAAGATTTGCACAATGAAATTTTCTCTCTGTTCACTGATCTGGACAGAGCTGTGGTGATGGCCAGCTCCTCTCTCCATTCTTTTTCCCTCACCTCCTCTTTGGCTCCCACTTTTCGTTGAAGAAACTGCTCCAAACTCCAAGAGCAATGGGACTGGTAGGAATATATCTCACAAAAACCTGGCAAACCTGGAGCAAAGAGCATCAACTGATGACACAGAGCAAGACAGTGGTGGCCCCTGGTCCAGCAGCTCCCTCTCACCCACCCCAACCCTCTGCTGAGCCCAGGACTGTGGAGAGCCCTGGGCAAAGAGAAGCCATGGGGACCAATCTATTCCAACTGATGCACCCCAGAAAGGAGCACACTGCAGCCACCAATGGTGTCACGGGGCCTTCAGGTCAGTTACCAACTAAACATACAAAGCTGTGATTAAATTACAAACCCTTGTACAATCTGGGACCACCTGGCAACAATTACAGCAGCACTGAACCGAGAGTCCCCCACGCACATGGGCTGTGCTGGCTGCAGCTTCTCCCTCCTACTTGCAAGTTGGGAGCCCCCCTGGCTTCTCTTCCCATTCCAGCTAAAGCTGTAACTAATTAGTGACAGAAAAAGCAGGTCTGTGATTACACATTTCATTTTGTGTCATTATAACTGGCACCCCGCGCAGGCTTCCAAAATGGCTCCAAAATTCTTGGCACAAAACCGCCCACGCCGGCTCCAAAACACTAATTGTGCACTCAGAGAAAAAGGGATCACAGATGGAAACAGTGCAAAGCAGGGCTTGCAGTTTTGGGGCAGGACAGCTTGTGCACACCAGGAGATAAATCTGCAAAGTTATCAATTGTCAAAGGCAACTCAAAAGTCTGAGGCAGCCACACGAAATGCAAGCTGGGAACAGGCAGGGATTACCTTCCCAAAAGGAACCCAAAGCTGGTGGGTGTCAACTTGTCACGCCTGAAAAATCAGTTCTAACCCACTGTACATGGAAATTTAATAACCACATTACTGCGTTCCCACTATTGAATCTCCCATATATCAAATATTGGCTCTGGTTTTTCCTACAGGAACACAATTGACTTCCTGATTTCTCCTCTGTGCTAAATCCTGCCCCTGGCTCACAAACACTTTCTGCCAAGGCTGCACTGACTGGGGAAGTTGTGATTAGGGAGGTTTTGTGATTAGGGAGGTTTGGTGAAGGTTTAGGTGAATGTGCCATTCTCCAAATATTCACATTTGCCATCAAAATACACCATCTTGCCAGACAGAGTTATGTACCTGTTTAAAGGGTCTTTCTTCTATCAATTCTTTTACCACACAGGGACACTCTGGGTTAGGCCAAACCCCACAAACTTTGCACCTTCAATGCACTAGAGCAGAAATCCCCAAGCCCCAGCGTTGGCTCTTTTAAGGACTTGATGATTTTTCAAACCCCCTCCCTCCAGAAGAGAAGATTATTTACAACACAAAGGTAGCATTGAAGCCCAAACACTCTCTCCTGGAACTAATGAACCCGTGATGAAATGCTGCTTCACAAAGCCAGTTATCTTCTCATCTAAGGCTTTAGTCGCTTTCCACGGCCACGGATCCCTGGGGACTGCAGTGATCCCGTCTCAATCCCGTGCTGGCAGAGCACTGGAACTTGGGAAGCTCATTGCCAAGCATCCTGCTCATCCTGATGCCTGTGGGTTGCAAATACTTCCCTGCACAACGAGGCAGGAACAACTTCCCATCTCCAGGTGTGTGCCAAGGTATTCTAGCACTGCAGCCTGCAGGTTTTCCCAGCTCTGATCCTGAAAGAGGGGCTGTATTTCTTTTAGTCCTTTCTTTCAGGCCTCAGCACTGTAAGAGAGAATGGGTTGCCTGGCCAAATTACAAAGTGGTTTGGTTTTTCTTTAATCTTTCACCTTAAACACCTAAAACCCACATTTTCATCAGGGTCCCAGCAGAGCCAGGCCTGGCTCCAGGGAGCCCAACTCGCCAGCAGCACTCAGCTCTCCGAGCAGCTCAGCGAGACCCAAAGCATAACAATGGAAAATATTAGAAGCAATTTCAGTGACACAAATCAGGGGTTAGAAGACAGGGGTGTTATTCTTGGCAGTGCCCCAGATTTCCTGAATGAGCCGGACAATTCCCTGCTCTGTGCTGCAGGCTGGCACATACCGAGTGGAAATCATAATAACCTACTTCCCAGCCCGGGGGCGGGTGGGGGCTGCGGGTCTCCCCCTCTGTGCCCTCCAGGCCTCCTGCAAACGAGCTCCTAATTCAGAGCGACAGAGTTTAATGTGATGAAATTTGGGGAAAGGGTAATGACACTGTTCGGGGGGGAAAAGGGAGAGAAAGAATAAATTATGGGAAGCATCACCGCCTTCTGCTCAGAGGCCAGGCTGTGTCCTTTGTGAAAGCTCAGCCAGGCGGGATCCTCGGGAAGTCGGAGACATGAGACTGATTTAGGAGGAAGAGCCGTGAAGAAAAGCAATGTTTGGGCTCCCCGAGGTACAGCCCGGCTGCCCCCTGCCTGGGGAGAGATGTGCTCCCAGGGGAGCCCACGATGGACTTTTAACCAGCACCGAGCTCCATCTCAGGGGAGAGGTTCAGGAGTTCAGCCACAGCCTTTCAGCTGACTAAACAATGAGCCTGCAGCAGCCAGGAGGTGATGGACAAAGCAAAGCCGCCTCTCAGGGAAATTAAACTGTCAGCCAGACGCATTTCCTGCATTTCCTGCATTTCCTGCNAGTGGATGCAAAACGCAAAGCGCCTCTCAGGGAAATTAAACTGTCAGCCAGACGCATTTCCTGCATTTCCTGCATTTCCTGCATTTCCTGCCGAGGCTTCCAACCTGCACCACAAGCCTGAGCTGCCCACCCCGTGATGGTACCCATGGTCGGGCTCTGGGGCTGTGCTGGGCTCTAGGGCTGTGCCAGGCTCCAGCGTTGTGCTGGGCTTCAGAGTTGTGCCAGGCTCTAGGACAGAGCAGGGCTTCTGGGCTGTGCCAAGCTTCAGGGTTGTGCCAGTCATGAGTGCTGTGCCAGGCTCCAGAGTTGTGCCAGGCTCCAGGGCTGTGCTGGCTCCAGGGCTGTGCTGGGCTCTAGGACAGAGAGGGGCTTCTGGGCTGTGCCAGGCTCTGGGGTTGTGCTAGGCTCCAGGATTGTACCAGTCATCAGGGCTGTGCCAGGCTCCAGAGTTGTGCTGGGCTCCACAGTTATGCTGAGCTTCAGGATTGTGTTGGGCTCCAGAGTTGTGCCAGGTTCCAGAGCTATGCCAGGCTCCAGGGACCTGCCAGGTTTCAGGGCTGTGTCAGGCTCCAGACCCATGCCAGGCTCCAGAGCTGTGCCAGGCTCCAGAGCTGTGCCAGGTCTGAGGACCCTGCCAGGCTCCAGGGCCGTGCCAGGCTCTGTGGTTGTGCCAGAGGAGCAAGGACAGTGGGTCCCCACAAGCACTCCTCCCTGCTCACCAGGTGATGGGCAAAAACCCAGTGGAGCTGGCAGAAGGAAACCAGTTCAGTGTGGGTAACTCACTCTGGAGCCTTTTAACAGGCCATTTGTGACTAACACAAGTTTTATTTTAATGGGGCAATTACAATTCAGCTGCTTTCTGCCCAGCCCTAGGGATGATCCCGTGGGTTTTCATCATGTCTCAGACTGATGCCTCCTCAAACGAGCATTAATTCTCCTTCCTACCTAGGGCCAGGCTTTACCTCCACCTGAGCTGAAAATCAGAAGACAGCAGGACCTCACCTGGATAAAAACTTGAGTTCAGGACAACTCTGGCCAGCTTTAGACCAGCAGCTCAGGCTGAGCTTCTCCAGGCNCAGCTCTGTAGTGGGGACATTTCTTCACCTGTAGGAGCTCAGAGACACAAATTGCACATGAGGAAGGGGAGGACAGCCCAGTTCTGCTTCAGCCAGCCTCCAACCTGTGATAACAGTGAATTCCTCAGGCACCAGGACAGCTCTGAGAGCCCAAACCACTCTCCTGACCTGGGACACAGGGTGCTAGGACCTCCCATCTCATAAGGATCACACCATCAATGTCAGACAGTGCCACATGCTCAGACAAGGAGGTGGCAGAGGGCCCTGGCTGGTTACACACCAGCCTGCAGTGCTGAAAATTTCCCCTCACATGGGCTGGGGTGTCATTGTCACCCATAGAAATGAAGGGATGGGGCCATTTTAGGGCTAAGAATGATTTATTGCTCAGATAAACATCAGTCTCAGAGGCTGTGAGATTTTAGAGGAGCAAGCACTCGGCCATAGCTCAAGAGCAGTCACAAGTTCTTTGTTACAACACGATATAGAACTTTCTGATTCAATAGACAGTTGCCACAGAATTTATTTTGCTTTTCTAACCCATCACCTTTACTTACTTCTGCTGCACTGTGGATGCTTTTGTCCAATGCCTTCTGTCTCACTTGCACACAAATGCTTAACTGTTATAACTCCTATAACTGTTATAACTTAATCTGTTATAACTTCTAAACTTTTAGCTTATTCCATATAACCACACCCCCACATTTTAAACCCTTCACCATCTTACCAACACAGTTTCTTACTTACTTAAGCATATTCATTCTTACAGCTATAAAACATAAATTTATGATTTTTCTGCCTGATGTCTGTGTATTGTATTTTCACATCAATCCAAGCTTCTCCCAAGGCTGCAGATCAAACCCTTCAGTGTCTGTGGAAGTTTCTGTTTTTCTGATTCCCACCCTGGGGTATTTTTATTTTTAAGGAGAAATTATGACCAGCAAAGAGCAAACAGAACCCTGCAGTGAGGAGATGCCAGTCCCCAAGGGAGAGCAAGATGTCCTCACTGGAGAGATTCCACTGCACTACAGCCCTAATTAAACTGTCAGCAGAGATGCCCTTCCCCTGCTCTGTGCTCCTGGAACACGATCAATGCTCTCTGGAGGCAGATAGGAAGGGCCACAAATCCTGCTGACACNGCATTTCCTGCATTTCCTGCATTTCCTGCCGAGGCTTCCAACCTGCACCACAAGCCTGAGCTGCCCACCCCGTGATGGTACCCATGGTCGGGCTCTGGGGCTGTGCTGGGCTCTAGGGCTGTGCCAGGCTCCAGCGTTGTGCTGGGCTTCAGAGTTGTGCCAGGCTCTAGGACAGAGCAGGGCTTCTGGGCTGTGCCAAGCTTCAGGGTTGTGCCAGTCATGAGTGCTGTGCCAGGCTCCAGAGTTGTGCCAGGCTCCAGGGCTGTGCTGGCTCCAGGGCTGTGCTGGGCTCTAGGACAGAGAGGGGCTTCTGGGCTGTGCCAGGCTCTGGGGTTGTGCTAGGCTCCAGGATTGTACCAGTCATCAGGGCTGTGCCAGGCTCCAGAGTTGTGCTGGGCTCCACAGTTATGCTGAGCTTCAGGATTGTGTTGGGCTCCAGAGTTGTGCCAGGTTCCAGAGCTATGCCAGGCTCCAGGGACCTGCCAGGTTTCAGGGCTGTGTCAGGCTCCAGACCCATGCCAGGCTCCAGAGCTGTGCCAGGCTCCAGAGCTGTGCCAGGTCTGAGGACCCTGCCAGGCTCCAGGGCCGTGCCAGGCTCTGTGGTTGTGCCAGAGGAGCAAGGACAGTGGGTCCCCACAAGCACTCCTCCCTGCTCACCAGGTGATGGGCAAAAACCCAGTGGAGCTGGCAGAAGGAAACCAGTTCAGTGTGGGTAACTCACTCTGGAGCCTTTTAACAGGCCATTTGTGACTAACACAAGTTTTATTTTAATGGGGCAATTACAATTCAGCTGCTTTCTGCCCAGCCCTAGGGATGATCCCGTGGGTTTTCATCATGTCTCAGACTGATGCCTCCTCAAACGAGCATTAATTCTCCTTCCTACCTAGGGCCAGGCTTTACCTCCACCTGAGCTGAAAATCAGAAGACAGCAGGACCTCACCTGGATAAAAACTTGAGTTCAGGACAACTCTGGCCAGCTTTAGACCAGCAGCTCAGGCTGAGCTTCTCCAGGCTACATCACAACAGTGACAGTGTCACCCACACCAAATCTAGTCATGGTCTCCTCTTCAGGCTCTTTACAGCTCTCCTTGATGCCTTTGTGCCTCACCATGTCCTTTCTGAAGGTGCCAGGGGCTGGCCCAAGAGCACAGACAGGCTGGGGGTGGCTGAGCTCCAGCTCCTCCACGCACATCAAGAGTTCCAGACTCAGAGGGACTCAGCTTTTCAACATCTCCAGCTGAAAGTGGAGATCACAGAGCTTAGCAGACATGCAGGCCCCTCCCCTAATCACCGAGGGCTTTACCTGTGTTCTTGAACCCAGGTGGAATTTAAGCAGCATCTCAGAGGCCACTTGAAAGCAGGCAGCTCAGTCTGAGAGTCAAACTATCAGTGATCAGGCAGGGAAAGGACCTGATGCCATCCAAAAAATGCAAAGGGTGCCTTGACTTCTGACCTTTCTCCTCCCCAAAGAGATGAACAGTCCAGCACAGAGGACAATGCAAGGCTACAAATCCTCACCCTCTGCAACCACCAGAAGAGAAGGGACAAAAGACAGAACCCTGCCAGGGTCAGGGCTCCCTGTCTTCCCCTCTGACAGCCCTGGGTGACAGGAGCAAGGCTGGCTGTCACCATTTCAGAGGACACACGAGGAGAGGAGCAAAACCAAATATTCTGTGAGAGCAGTGAGGTCTCTGTTTCTATGAAATTTTCCATTTCTTTCCAAGCTATTTGCTCCTAGCAGAGCCCACAGCCTGCCAGTACTGTCCCCACAGCTCTGTAGTGGGGACATTTCTTCACCTGTAGGAGCTCAGAGACACAAATTGCACATGAGGAAGGGGAGGACAGCCCAGTTCTGCTTCAGCCAGCCTCCAACCTGTGATAACAGTGAATTCCTCAGGCACCAGGACAGCTCTGAGAGCCCAAACCACTCTCCTGACCTGGGACACAGGGTGCTAGGACCTCCCATCTCNCTTAATGTCTGTATATTGTATTTTTACATCAATCCAAGCTTCTCCCAAGGCTGCAGATCAAACCCTTCAGTGTCTGTGGAAGTTTCTGTTTTTCTGATTCCCACCCTGGGGTATTTTTATTTTTAAGGAGAAATTATGACCAGCAAAGAGCAAACAGAACCCTGCAGTGAGGAGATGCCAGTCCCCAAGGGAGAGCAAGATGTCCTCACTGGAGAGATTCCACTGCACTACAGCCCTAATTAAACTGTCAGCAGAGATGCCCTTCCCCTGCTCTGTGCTCCTGGAACACGATCAATGCTCTCTGGAGGCAGATAGGAAGGGCCACAAATCCTGCTGACACGTTCTGGCACAGCTCTGTGGCATTCAGCAGCAAGCACAGCCTGACCCCAGACTCTACACACCAACCAGAGGAGCTTCCAGCACCCATAAATAACAGCCTGGCTGTGTGCCCCTGCCCCAGCACCTCACTGATGGGCACTGACAATTCCCTCCCAGGCCTTCCTACGCCTCCTCTGCTCCACAAGGACACACTGAGGAGGCCAAAGCCACCAGCAGGAAAAGCCATCACCCCCCTGCAAACCCACAGCCTGGAGCTGCTCGGGATGAGGGTTTACACAGAGCCCAGGCACGTTCCCTGATGTGGGAAATAGAAATTAAACCTTTTAAAACACCTCTCACCTTTTAAAACCCCATCTCTGTAAAGCTAGGAACAATCCAGCACCCCAGGACAGTGCAGAGATCAGCACATACCCCCTGGCTTGGGGCACCTGCAGGGCCAGGCATGTTGTATTTGCTGGGTGCCCTCGTGGCAGGGGGGAATGATGAATCTGACTCCATGTTCTCAGAAGGCTAATTTATTATTTTATGATGTTATATTATATTAAAGAATACTAAACTAAACTACACTAAAGAATACAGAAAGGATACTTAGTCAATGCTAAAAAGTTAATAATGAAAACTCCTGACTCTTTCCAGAGTCTGACACAGCTTGGCCCTGATTGGCCAAAGAGTGAAAACAACTCACAGCAGAATCCAATGAAACAATCACCTGTGGGTAAACAATCTCCAAACACATTCCACATGAGCACAACACAGGAGAAGCAAATAAGATAATTATTGTTTTCCTTTTTCTAGGAGGCTTCTCAGATTCCCAGGAGAAAAATCCTGGGCAAAGGGATTTTTCCAGAAAATGTGAATGCCACACAGGCAGAGCTGTCCCATTTGCCCATGGGATGCTCCTCCAGCTGCTGCTGTGGGGTCTGGAAACAAAGAGCACAATTCCCACCTCAGCCCTAACCTGGGGAGGTGGGAATTCCCACCAGCTAACCTGGTGGCTGCTCTGCTGCTGCTCTCAGGGGCTCAGAAGATGATTCACAGAGCAATGTAATTTTATTTTCTGCCCCCTGCCTGTGCTGAGGGCCGGCAGAGATCAGCTCCCTGTTGTTCCTGTAGCACTTGAGGCACATAAATATCTGTTTTTCTGTGCCAGGAATAAGGTTACAGCATGTCCTGGGTGTGAACCCAGTGGTATCCAATTGGGTTTGAAGGGCTGAATGGGGACAGAGCTCACCATCTCCAGGCCATGATCCACCTCAACCTCCTCAGCAGCAATTCCTGCAGCAGTTTTTGGGCTGCTGGCACTCTGCTTTTGTCCCTCTCTTCTCCCCTCCAGCCCAGCCCTGCAGTGAGCAGCCCCTGAGGGCCATTCCCAGCCCTGGTGATGAGAAGGATGAGTTCAGAGCGTGCCCTGAGCAGCTCCATTTCCTTTTCTCTGCTTCCTTCCTGCATGGAATTACTCATTTCCTTGGCAGGAAAACTCATTACAGAAGGTGCTTTTCTGAGTTCAGCTGAGGTCATTATCTGCTCACTGGCAGGGGTTACAAGGCACCCGTGGAGCTTCCCCTCCCCAGTGGGTTTGTTCTCCTGTGCCACAGCTTGGAATAGGAAGAATAAAGACTGGTTGTTTGACACACCTTTTTATCCTTTTTTTTTAAAAAAAAAAGCTTTGGTACAAGCATCAAAGCCTGAGGAAGGCACAGACAGCCTCTCCACAGAACAAAAGGCAAGCAGCTGTGGGAGACACCTTCCTGGCTTGGAGGTCAATCCCAACCCTGCCTGCCTCCACCAGGGAGATGCCTCTGATTGCCCTGATGGCAGGGCAGCTCAGACCCCAAAAAGCTCTGCTGGTTCTCCTGCCTATCACTAAAATCCAAAGCTGCTTTTCTGTAGGGAAGGTGGAGAGCACCTCCAAGGTGTAAATCAGAGAAGAATCAGGCACGGAGGCAGGGAATCGATCCCACAGCACAAGGAGAGGGCAGGGCTCTGCACAAGGTAACATTTGGTTCTGCACATAAGTTTGGTTCAATTCAAGAGGGTTTTCCTTGCTCTCAACACCTCAGAAGTAGTTCCCAGTTAAATGTTTCCCCAGCTGGACGTGGCTGCAGGGTTTGGGGAGTGACACAGCAGCTGCCTCCTGTGGCAGACAGAGAATCTGGAGGGAAATGGGGAATGTGGGGCCCACGGGGATAAAGCTGCCTCTGTCTTCCTCAACAACAGCATAAAATCATCTTACAGGCTGATATTTGCACATCCCCATCATGTGCAAACCTGAATACATCTCACAGCTTCCCCCACAGCTGGGGAGGACACGCTCCTGTGCCTGTCTGGCAGGGAATTGCCCTGGAAGAGAGCAGGAATCCAGCCACAGAATCCCAAAGCCTCAAGTTCTGGGTCTCCACTCCAGACCTGAGCAGTGCCACCCCTTCCCCTGGCTGTGTGTCCCCTCCTCCAGGCTGCCACTGCAGAATCACCTCTGCATACAGGAGGGAGCTGGCAAGGGGTGGATGCAGAGATCCCAAACCTCTGACAGGGGCAGCTCCAGCTCAGCCAGTCCTAAAATAACAAACCCAGCTCCTGACAAACCTTCTCAAAGCAGCTTCCAGAGCTTTATCCAGTGGAACCATTGGAAACATCAATTTGGCCTTGATTTTAAACATTTAGCAGCATTTGGCAAGTGGATGAATGGCTGGGACACTGAATGTAGAAATTCTCCAGAAATGGAAAGCACTGCACAGTGCTTCCCAGGAAGCCAGAGCAGCATCCTTCTGATGCAAGGAAATAATAATTATAATAATAATAAGAAGAAGAAGAAGAAGAAGAGGAAGAAAAACAAGAAGAAGAAGGAGAAGCAGAAGAGGAAGAGGAAGGAGAAGGAGGAGAAGAAGGAGATTATTATTATTATTATTATTATTATTATTATTATACCAGGAAAGAAAACTAATAAAAACCCATGACAGGTATTTTTAAGCAGATTTTTAAAGACATTTAAAGACATTTTTAGAGCATTTTCTGCAGGCACAGGACTTGAAATGAGCCAAAACCAAGGAAGTTAACCGAGTAGAGTGACACTTACTGTGCAGGCAGCCAGCATCCCCTGCGAGCTGGGACCATCCTGGGCAGCACCTGTAGGTGGTCTGGGACCTCAGCTGGTACACCTGCCTGTAGCCTGTGTAGTACACAACCCTGAAACACAAAAACCCAGCCAAAGTCAGCTCCTGCAGGGCAGGGACACCAGGAAGAACAGAATTTGTAGCCATGGGTGAAAATAAAATGAGGTTTGCAAAAGTGCTGCCATTGTTTTCCGCATGGCCTGGCAGTGATCATTGATGCTAAGAAAATACTCCTAATTTACTCTAATTAGGAACACAAGAGACAACACCCAGGTCCTCATAACACCCCAGATTATTTTTTTCTCCTTTTCTACACTATTTACAGCTCTGAGCTCTTCCCTTACACTACTTGCTCACAAAGGAAATGTAAATTTTAAGAACAGGTGTTTCTACTTCAGTGAGCAGGAGCAGGTGTCTCTAAGGGGCTGGTGAGCTAAAAAATCAACATAATCCTGATGGCAACACCAAGCTGCTCCAAGAGCTGTGCTGGACACAGCAAGGCTCCACAGCTTGGCAGGGAACACTGAGGGTCCCTTTCAGTACTCCCAGGAGCTCCCTCCAGGGTGGGAGCTGGGGGAGTAAAGCAGGGACTGATCTGAAGCGTAAATAAATAAAAGCGACACATTTTTTGCCCCGGAAATTTGGTGTTGTGTGTTTGTGAGAATTGAGACGCAGATAATACTTCTGAAGCTGATTTCTAAAAAGCTCCCTTGGCAGAACATGAAACTGCTCCACCAAAGCGAATCAGGCAAACAACAACAAATATTTGGCACGGCAGATGTGTTGTGCATGTCCACTGAAAATATTTATCCTAACTCAGTCGACTTGTTTGATTTTGTCTGGATGTTCCTGCAAAAAAAAAACCCAAATAACAGTGAACCTTTAATCCTTGGGAAGGAAACCTTCAGCGACTCCTGCGTGCCAACCAGCACGTGGAAGCACAGCTGAGAAAAATAAAAGCAGATACCAATGTTTTTTTGTTTTGTTTTCTATGAGCTGTTAACAAATTATGAAGGAAATTGTTGTGTTCCAGAAGCAGCTGAGAAAGCAATTCACAGGCACCAGGCTCCAGCCCACCAGGATCCTCTTGGTACCAGCCCAGCCCAGCAGGAAGGAGAAGGGGAGATGGTGGATGCAGGGTGGTGTGAACATGACAAAGAGGCTCAGGGATGGGGAGGAAAAGCTTGAAATAGTGATTTAGGACAGCTCAGGGCTCCCTGTGCCCCAGCAGTGCCCTCAGCAGCATCATCCCACCCTCCTGGGTGACTCTGTTGGACACTCCAGACCCTTCAGGCAGCTCTCGAGGACAGCAAATACTGTGACAGCCGTGGTGCCTCTGGGTATCTGGGTGCTGGAATGGGAAAGAGCCACACAGGAGATACTTTATCTTCAGTGTTTCTCTTTTCTTTTGTGTTTTAAGGAGTCCCTGGCACAGAAAACAGGGAATGAGCCAGAACTAATGGAACACAGGGAATCCTGCTGTGTCCTGCTGCTGGAAAATCCCCTTCCAGCCCCTCTGGGATAGCTGGGATTCCTTCAAGCTTGGTTATGGAGGGCTGAGCAAAGCCACCTGCTGTCACTGCTCACTGGGAAGCTGCACAAAGGGATGCACAAACATCCCTTCCCCAGGAACACAGCCCGAGGATGCTCCAGCTGAGCAGATGCTGCTTTTCCCAGTCACCTCCAGGAACTCAAAGGCACCAGGGCCAATTTCAGGCCAGATCCTGGAGTTGTGAACACACTTCCTGAGCAGCCAGAGCCGGGTCCAACTGGAGCAGCTCCAGCATCCCTGCGAGTGCCGACACCGCGCTCCGCTGCCTCGGCTGCCCGGCACAAGGGAACTTGGCAGGACAGCTCCCAGCTCCTGGGAAAGCTTGCTGCAATGGGAACTCCCAGAAGTTTAGAGAGAGGGGATCTGGGGCAAAACCTTGCCCAGGGAATGTTCTGCTGATAGTCCTTTCCCTGTCTGGATTTCACAGCTCCTGGGGTTGAAATCCCTCCATGGCTTCCCCTCTTTGCTTCCATCAGCACTGGGTTGTTCTGATATTTGTAATGCAGCAGAACAGAAAGATATTTCATTTCAGCCCCTTGATTTGTGATGTCAAGCCCATCCTTTAAGGAGCTGAAGGGACTGCTGGGGCTGAAGAGCTCCCAGCCTTTGAAGTGGAAGCAGACAGGGCACCCATCCTTTCAAAGCCTTCCCTGAAAACACAGCCAAGAGTCCGACTCTGTCTGCTCCTTTGTTACCAGTACTCAGATCTCATCACCAGGGTAATTAGTGGCAATTACAGGTTAGGAGGAATTCCTAAAGTCAGGATTTAAAAGCTGTCTTGAGTCCAAGATGTTTCTTTGAAATGACAACTATCATTTTTATTCTGCAAAGGCTTGTAACTCCCTAATGAGGCCAGAAGAGCAGGTGGAGGGTGGAAGCAGCTTGGGCACATTGTAGTTTGGCTGCTGCATAGGTAAGAAAAGTTCCTTTTTATTGCATTTGCAGGGTGCCCATGGCAGGGAGGAATGATGAATCCGATTCCATGTTCTCAGAAGGCTAATTTATTACTTTATAACACTATATTATATTAAAGAATACTATACTATATAAAGAATACAGAAAGGACATTTACTCAATGCTAAAAATATAATAATGAAAACTCCTGACTCTTTCCAGAGCCCCGGCACAGCTTGGCCCCAATTGGCCAATGAGTGAAAACAACTCACAGCAGAATCCAATGAAACAATCACCTGTGGGTAAACAATCTCCAAACACATTCCACATATGAGCACAACACAGGAGAAGCAAATCAGTTAACTATTGTTTTCCTTTTCTCTGAGGCCTCTCAGCTTCCCAGGAGAAAAATCCTGGGCAAAGGGATTTTTTCAGAGAATGTGAATGCCACACCTTTTTTGTGCTGTAAGAGTGTTCAGAGCCCTCCTTCTGCAGGCCCTGCCCGGGCTCCCATCTCTGGCCAGCTGGGATCTCAAGGGAGGCTGTGATTAGGTGGGCAAGCACTCAGGGTATGTTCCAGCCCTGTGCTCACCTGTGCAAGCCCAGCTCAAGCTCTTCTGACGTGGGCCTGAGCAAGGTCCAGCTCAGGGAGTGAAAGGAACAAGGTGACCTGTCCTGGATTGCCAAGCAGAATGTATTCTGTTTGCCATCTGTAGGGCAGTTG
>VYZP01060102.1:0-14878 GCA_013400635.1 Hypocryptadius cinnamomeus
CTCTAAAAAGTATTTCCTGTTCTATAAAAGGTATTTGGGATTAAATACTTTTCAAGACATATTAATTCTTTTACTTACTAAATTCAGACAAGTTGTTGCTTTACTGTTGAAACAAACCCTCTAATATCTTGGTAGAAGAAGAGAAATGTGCTGCGTGTTCAGTTTCGGAGTGGCTCGTGCTTCTTTCCACGCAACTTTATAACAGCNNNCGCAGCTGTATACCAGCTTTGTAATGGCTTGAAGCACCTAAGCTACTATGAGAATGTAACATCTAAACTTCATTCTTCTGCCTGAAAGTCCTTGTGGATTTGAAAAGTTGACTCACATTACCCAGTTTGCTCCTTATGCATAGAAGTATGTCAGCTGAACTCTCTTGAACTGTGCTGCTTTAACCAGCTGCCTATGCATAGAAATCAGCTGTCTTTTAACATAAGCTGATAAACAGTTGACAACTATAGCAGGTCATTATCAGGTTTGTCTGGGTGGAAATCCTTTTTTACGTTAATGTGCTGTCACCTAAAGCTGTATGAAATCTTGAAGCATATTTAGACATGTTTAGGCAGAGTCTAGTGGTTAGCAGCAGGCTAGTAATTTCTTCAGTAGAGTAGCAGACTACATTTTAATGAAATAAAGGGAGTGAGTAGATGGATTGAAGTGATAGCCTTGCATAGGGGGATTGCACAAGGAAGGAAAAATATTTTACCATCTAGAGAAGCAGTAGGTTCTTTTGCAGGAAAAAAATTAATCAATTACATACTTTCTGTAGTCTGAATAAGTTTCTTAGTATTTTTAATGTAAATTTAATGTTCATTAATAGTTAATATTTTTATCCAATATTTGATAGAGAGAGGGCTCATTGAGTTCTTAAATTTGAAAAGTGTGAGTGTAGAGGAAACAATATATACGAAATCTGCAGAAGCAACAATTAAATCAATTACTGTACTTTGTGTTTACTTAAAAAATAATATAACACTCTGGTATTCCTAATTCTAAAGGACAGCAACCATTTTGTAAAAAAGGGGGCTTTAGGAATGGGAATGAAAAATTTAAGGAATTATCTAGGTGTTGAAAAAAATACTGTGGAAAAAAAATGCATGTTTGCAAGAAGGTTGATGGTGAGCAATATTCTGTTTCATTACCAATGTAATTTCTTAATAATAATAATAATAATGGTACTATATTTTTTCAGAATCCACATGGATTCTTTCTTTTAAAAATAGAACTGAAAGTAGGACATCATGCTTTTCTGAAGTTCATTCACATTTCAAAGTCATGTTTGTCCTATTCCTGGAGTTAAGAATGGGGTTTTTCCCTGAAAGGAAGTGAAGACCTCACAAACTGTGAGTTCTGTGTATAGAGAGAAAACTAGATTCTCAGGAAAAAGAAACTGGAATAAAGGTGGGAAAAAATGGAACTTAGAGTTAAGATGCTTTAGGAGTTAAAGCAAATTCCTTCTTATTGCATTATAAAATATATCTTTCTAAAACTGAGTGGATAAAATGCAATATAACCTTTAAGCAGCAACTTAATATATTCTCCTCAATTTGACAATGGCATGACAATTAACAGCTGAAGGGAAGGCATTTACTGAGATTAGCAATACGACTGTCATTGACTCATGTTAACTTTATAAACTGCGTTGATACATCAGGAAGTGTTTTTAATTAAAGCGAAAGTGTTGGTATGGTCACAGAAGTAATAATCCTTTGGAAAGCTGTGCTCAAAACTGTGGTTGCAAACTTTTTATGTGAGCTTCTGGAAGAATGGAACAAGTCTACGAACAGAGGCTGAAGGCTATTAGACAAATAAATTCACATGAGACTGAAGAAATCCAGCTGAATTCTGAAATGGTGTCTGATGGGAATGCACGGATACTGCCTTTAAAGCCATTGGTTTCAGACTGTGCACAGTGAAACAGAAGAAACCTGAAAATATTACATATTTTTTAATCTGGAAGGCTGATTAACTTTTAAGGGAGGCTCTGCCTGCAAATTTCCTTTATCTTTTTCATTCCACATCTTTGCTCCATAATTTCTGACATTTTGGTCCGTGGGGTGACTTGCTTGAGAATTTGTTAGGTTTTGTGTTCTGAGGTAGAATTAAATTGAAGTGCCATTTGGTCTAATTCTGTAATCCTAAACAAAAATTTTAATGACCAAGAGTATTTCCAAGTTAACTTCTTTAATTAAACCCATGCAGAGAAGGGTTGTAAGTTGATTTGTGGAAAATAAATTAGCATTTGATGACTTTTGAGGGCCAGACACATTGTTTCAAGAGGTAATTTCAAGGAGCTTTGACAGCAGTACCAAAGTGTTTGAAATATTTACCCTGCAAATGCATGAAGGGAGAAGAGAAAGTCTGAAAAGCATTTACCAATTGAAATTGGTGGAGTTTAAATGGTGTTGCAGTTCTGATTAGCATAGTGTGACAGAATGTGTTTCTTTCTGGACCATTGAATTTATTTCAAGTTTGAAAAGTTTGTAGGCTTTAGGATCAGTTTGGATTAGGAATGGAGTCAAGCGTCAAATGTGCCTTTGATTTTCAGAATTCTTTGATTTTCTTATAGTGCAAAATAAAATCTGTTGTACTTCCCATCCCTGGAAGTGTTCAAGGCCAGGTTGGATGGATTCCTGAGCAACCTGGTCTAGTGAATAGCATCCTTGTCCACTGCAGAAATGTTGGAACTAGATGATCCTTAAGGCCCCTTCCAACACAAGCCGGTCTGTGATTCTACAATGAAAATAGCTTCCTTCTCCAAGATTGAGTCTCTAGCATCCTTGATATTACTTGATATTCCTGTAACATGCTTCAAAGTCTCTTGTTGAAATAATTTCTAACACAGGAAAAAATGCATTTTCTGTCTTAGTTTTGTTTAATGGTAATTTTTTCCCCATTCATTTTTTCAGTCCTCTGCCAGTTCTACTTGGGCAAAACCAAATACAGCTATGCGTTTTAAAAATAATGACACTTGTTTTATCCTCACTGTATAAAATGCATACATCACAATTTTCAAAAAAGTAGTTATGGGACAAAAGGTTTGCATATTGAGAAAATTTGTATTGTCAGTCTCCTTGTACAGACGCGTGACCTGCTCATGTTAAGACTGGCATTCTGATTCCATGCTAATAGGCACATTGTTATTAATATATGCTGCCTGCTTCTGAGCTTCTCTGCTTAGAATGCATGTGGGTTTTCAGTGTGTGTGACTTTTAAGGGCTATGGACTAAAAAAATTAAGTTTTCCAAAACAAAGAATATCTCATACATTTTTAACGGAGTTTACAAATGAGATATTCTACATTTTTCCTCTAGCAAGATGGTACAGTATTAAATTAAGTGTTGTTATTTCTATGGCCATGTAAGACTTAATGTTCTGGGCAAAGATATTAATTGTCTTTTGAAATGGACAGATAGTT
The DNA here is from genome assembly GCA_013400635.1 of Hypocryptadius cinnamomeus. NCBI lineage: Eukaryota > Metazoa > Chordata > Aves > Passeriformes > Zosteropidae > Hypocryptadius > Hypocryptadius cinnamomeus. Next base: position 3,416 of record VYZP01060102.1, read on the forward strand.
TTGCCTAAAACCTGCTTGTTAATTAATTGGATTTTTTGAAAAATAAGTAATTTTCAAATGATGTTTGAGTCTCAATTTTTTGATAGAAACTTTTTCATATTGTAGTCATGAGCGTTTTTTTAAGAAGTACATTGTGTGATGTAACATTTTCTATTGGATTGTGAAAGTAGAATCTAGGTAGGATGGGAGTTCACGTCATCACTCATGCAAAAGATGTCCAAACCTGGATTGAAAATAAAAAAAAATAACTCAAGAGTCAAGGTGTTACAGCTCTTCATTACAACGTGAGGAAACTGAATTTACTGATTTATACAGATCTGCACTTTACTCTTAGTAAAAAATATAAACTGCTGGTAGGAAATTATGTGTGATGCAAGTTAACCACTCTTAGAATCTCCTAAGCTTTTTCAAAAGTGCCACTTTTAAAACTTCAGCTGTTAGTGTTGAAGATCAAGAAGAAAATGAAGTCAGCAGAAGTGTTTGCAAATAATTTCATCTTTCTGCAAGAGGGAGAGCATCAGAGCTGTGGCTAGGTAAACTTGTCAAGAAAGCATTAGACTGTATAGCCAGTCTAATCTCATGCTGTGCTGCAGATGACACACAAACTTGTGAACAAATGTAGTTTATCTTTGGTAAGTTCTCAGGGATGCTGGAGATCTCACTTATGTACATTTTTATACACTTTTGTACACCGTTGCAGTTCTTTTACTCTACACTGGTGTAGTATTAATTCAATGAGCACAATAAAAACTGGCACTTTTACCCTGTTCCATTTGCCCCTTTTGTCCACTGATTTTTATCTTAACTATAATAAAATTATTTCATGCTAAGCATTTACATAAGATGTGGATGCCCTTGAGCATATTTCATTTTTGTTAGAAATTACCTGTAAAATGAGTTTATTTATTTCAGGTTCATTTTCCCTCCCTGTTATTCAAAAAAGCTTGAAGTGAAAAAAATTGTTTTAAAGAACAGAACACAGGATTTTAAGTAATGAATGCTGCATACATGCACCTAATATTTTCCCACAGGTTTTAAGGCAAGATTTTATACTTGATAATGGCAGTGCAGAAGGAACCGTTTCTGATCTAGCATGGATAGGCTTCGTGATGGGGGCCCAAAAAATAATTAAAAGGCTCAAATAATGTGTTCACTGCAGTTCACTGGAAAGCAGCTACAAAAACCAAAAAACAAACAAACAAATTATATAATGAACCATTTACTACAGTTCACTGAGAAGTAGCTATATTGGCAAAAGTGCTGGGCATACTTTGAGTCTTAACATCAAGTGAATGACAGATTCTTAAAATTTGCTTAATTAAAGGTGTTAAAACTTTTATTGCGCTGGTGGAACAGAAAGTTTTTATCACTGCAAAACTTAATAATTTTATTTGACTTTTAAAAAATATATGTAAAAAAAAAATCTCTTACTAGTGAAGCACTCTAGTCAATAGGAACAAGTTGATTGTAGGTACATTTTTTAAATAGATGGACTTTGTGTTGGTCTGTAACTGTGGTCCCTCGAAATTGCTTTTTGCCATGGAAATACATGGACAAACTGTTAGTGAAGATCAGGTATCTTCTAATTGGGTATTATGGGGGTGGCAAAAGAAGGACTGTCTTTCCCTCCTTCTTCCTAGAACACAGAGTGATGACAGGGCTGGACCGAAGCCACTCTTGCAGAGTCTTGATCCTGAAGTCTGTTTTTTCCAAGGTGTGTGTTGATTTGTAGATTGATCTCCATGAACTAATTACTTTCTTTGTAATCCCCAGTCACAACTGATTTCACACATTTTCTTGATTGTGAAACTATTTAAACCACCATGGTCAGGGTGGGAAACATTATTTGTGATAAAGTTATATTTAGTTTTAAAATTCTTGCATTATTTTGTACTTTCAATCATAGCCGTTCAACTAGAGAAGATTTTCAAGCTTTTTGTAGTCAGCAACTAGAAGCAGTGAGATGCTGGGATTATATGAAATAACTGAAGTAAATTGCCTTAAAATTTCATTAATTTGTGTAGGTTTTGATTGTGAGTCTCTGTCAGTGTTTCTTGGTTTCCATAAAACAGTGTTAGAAAAATGTATTATACTGGAAACTGCAACACTAGGAAGATGATGCCATGGTGCATTAGAGAGTGGTGTAGAAAATATGGAATTTTCTAGTAGCCATTATTATTGTTATCATCTGAATAATGGCCTGTGAGATTCATTCTGGTATGGCTTCAGAGTAGTGAAATATTCCAGGCAACTTTTGACTAAGAGCGTTCAGGAAAGTTATTTACAGCCCCATTTTGATATCTATCTTCATCTCTTCAGTCTCTTGTTTGCTTGGAAGTATTGTGACATACTGGCCTGTAAACAGCATTTTCAGTTCAATTCGTAGCCAGTCAGTACCCAGCTGTGAAATAAACAAAGTCGAATTTCACAATTAGGTTAGTGCCATGGAGTCAAGGCATGATTTCACAATCATTAATACTATATCTCTGCACTGCTGGATTGCTCACAGTAGAATTGTGATGCTGGGTACAAGATAGCCATTCTGTCACATTAACTAGAATATATGCAGCTAATGCAGAGTTTATGCCAGCCTTGCATTTTTATGCTGTCTTAAATTTTGAGAGAATGGGCTGTGCAACCACTAATGCAAAATTAACTTATTGACTTTCTATTAAGCACATTTTAGCTGTTGGAGGTAATCTAGCTCCTTGTATTATCTGACCATAACATTTTATCTCTACACCAAGAGCCCTGTGGCCCAGTGGTGCTCTGTATGGTAGTGTCTAGAGAGGTGTAGGTGACTAATAATGGCAATTTTTTATTCAAGAGCTCTGGACCCTTTGGGTATTCACTCTTATGCTTGCTCTTTATGGATGTTTTACACTATCTTTAAAGTTTCAGAGTTATTGAAGTTTGTGCTGGAATTCTTTAATCACGCTTCAGTTGCAGCACTTTCAAACTGCTGGTGATAAACAAACCAGAGGTCAGTAAGTCTTCAGATGCCAAGACTTGACTGTTCAACAGCCTTGTCTCTTGTGAACTTCAGTGGCCTCCTACTAAGTTATCTGGATATCTTTCTGGCTACTCTCACTGCTCATCAGTCAGTATCTATTGAAATTACTTGTGCATCCAGATCTACATCTTTTAGGAGTGAAGAACAGTGACCATCTAAAAGATATAGTTGCCACCTTTTAGGGATTTTGTTTGGATCAGCTCCCTGTGAGAATTATTTGGAGAAATTGAATGGTCATGAATGGATTGAAATTGTATTCCTTGTCAATTCTTCAGGTAAGGGATGGTTATTATTTGTTGCCAAACATGATTCTTTGTTATGATGTGAACTCCCTAAGCAGGTAAGATCTCTAGTATTTAACAGAATAAACTAAAATCACCTGTCACATTTTAATGCTACAATTGTTACATATAGGTGTATAGATTTGAGACAGTTTAAAGAGGTGGGCAGTTTGAAATGAGTAACTTCGTCCTTGTTTCCAGCTAATCTCTTCCCACCAGTAATGAATGAGATACCAAGAAATGTAAGTGAAAAAAAAAAACAGTTTAGTAACAAAGTGGCAATAGGCAAGAATAAAAAAGGTAACAGTAAATAATGGGTAGATAGCCGACTGCTGCAAACTCACGATCTGCTGGAAATGCCCTTCGTGAGACTGTGCCCAGCAGGGACGGCCTCGGGCTTGGAGGTCCGAGGGACGAGATGGCAACAGATCCCTGCCAGGAGGCAGAACTCACAGTGCAGGTGCAGTAGCAGATGGAGACCTGACGGTTCCCCAGGGCCCAGCAGGGCAGGGGGCACTCGGTGTTCCCTGTCCCCTCTGGCCTGGGGCACTCAGTGTTCCCTGTCCCCTCTGTCTCGGGACACTCGGTGCTGTCTGTCCTCTCTGTCCTGGGACACTCAGTGCTCTCTGTCCCCTCTTTCCCGGGGCACTCAGTGTTCCCTGTCCCCTCTGTCCCAGGGCACTCGGTGCTCTCTGGCCCGGGGCACTTGGTGTTCCCTGCCCCCTCTGGCCCGGGACGCTCGGTGCTGTCTGTCCCCTCTGTCCCGGGACACTCCGTGCTCTCTGTCCCCGGCCCAGCGCTGCCGCTGAGCCAGTGGTGTCTTGGCTGGAGCGGGGCCACTGCAGGCCAGTGCCTTAGCTGTGGACAGGCACCTGCGGGATCCTCCCCAGGCCAGCCCAAAACCCCTGCTGCAGCCCCTCTGAGATGAGGAAAAAGAAAAAAAATAGAAAGGAGAACCCAAAAAGGAGAAAATTTCTGCTTAAGCGAAGACCAAAGAGCTAGTGAAGCAAATACCACATGGCAAAAACCAGGAAACCGCATGCAAGAGATGATTGTACAAGCACCTTAGATAGCACACTCCCCACCAGAGTTCTCATTTTTAGGGTCTTAAAGATACAGTGGGAATTTTTTGTGCACAGATAGATATGGAATACAGTAACATTAAGGATTATGTCAGGACAATAGGACTGCAGGTAGATTCCCTATTCTAAACCCTGTTGCAAATCTGGCATATCTGGATATATCAGGTGTGAAGAGATACTTCTTCTAGTATCTCTTCACATCTGGTATATCTGGATGATAACCCTCCAGTTATCAACTTCCCCCAGTTTCCAAACATCTGTCCTATACTGGGGCTGTGCAGGACTGGAAGCATTGTCTCAGATGAAGCCTTACAAGTGCTGAACAGACAAGAATCGCTGTGCTGTGGCTGATGGCTGTGTTTTTGCTAGTGGAGAGAAACACTCTCTTCTTCTTACAATGGAATATGCTTTAAGATAAGAATCTCTTGTCATTCATATATTAATCTTGAAGGGTGTATTTCAGAAAGGAAAGTTTTAGTTCCCAGAAGAAAAGAGGAAATTAAAGTCATTCTGGATCTTCAGTATTCTGGATCTTCATTCACTGTTGTACCAAGGATAGCTATTAGTTTTTGACCTCCCATATGTTTATTTTCACATTTCAATATTTTCAACACAGAGAAAATATAAACAACTATCAGAGAAACATTTTAGTTCAAATACAAAACCTCATTTTGAGTATTTATCAAAGTTCCTGCTGATACAGACATGCAGTTTATTCAGTTGGCCCTTTCTCTTTGTTACAGACCAGGCTTTGTTACTGCATTCTAGAATTTCGTATCTCTGTAGGCTTCAGCTTTAGAAGGATATTATATGGAAGAATATCATATAGATTAGGATTTAGAGGGTATCACCTATGCCACAAACCCCCAAGTACTGTGTTTATCATTTTGAGAAGTAGATTGCCAACTGCAAATCAGCTGTTGGATCTATGTATTCCTTAGGTAGCCTCTAATCCTACAGAGCCATTGCCTGACCATGGAGTCCTGCCTAGTTTATGGTTGTAAACCAGTCAACCTGTTTATCTCCAAAATAAACAAAACAGTCCAAATAACATTACTTCTCTGTCACAATAGTGTTTTAATCCTTTCAAAATAATGCTCCCAAGTATGTTAGACTGTTGTTCCCATTAAAGAAACTGGTTTGCAATTTGGGCAGTTCAGTCTTCTGTGCAGGGTTTTGGAATTACTTTCTTCAACAGATACAAAACATTTCTCATGCCTGGAATCCAGTGGCATCTCCCTTTAGTGTGTGTTCTACTGTTAGTTCTGTCACACCAGAAAGAAAGCACAGATACATGCTTTCTTAATATGCTCTTTTATAAAGACTGCTGTCACCCTTATTCTGACTAGGATCATCAGGCTATCTTTCCGGTTCACTAGTTCAGATGTCACCCTTTCATTCTTCTCGTTCATTTTTCTGCTGCTCAGAGACCAGTTTTGCACCTCAAATGCAACTGGACACTGCCTTGGTACTAACAGCTACCTCAAAGGATGTTGTGAAAAGGTAGGGAACTAGCAGCAGGACAAGAGCAAATGGCCTTGAACTACTCTGCGGGGGGATTCATGTTGGACATCAGGAAGAAACTCTTCCTGGAAAGGGTTATAGAACATTGGAATGGACTGCCCAGAAAGGTGGTAGAGGAAGTATTCAAGAAATGACTGGGTGTGGCATTTAGTGATGTAGTTTAGTTGGCATAGTGGTTTTTGGTCAAAGTTTGGGTGGGCTCAATGATCTTGGGGGGTCTTTTCCAACCTTAATAATGTGTGATTCTAAGAAAATAGTGTTTGCAAACTGACCTGTAACATCTTGCTATTCCATTTTTCCCTTTGAAGAACTCCTATGTTAAAAAGACAAAAAAGACATTAAGTTTAGTTTAAATATTAACTTTGTGTCCATCTTTGTGAAAAGATTACACCGCATACACTTTTTATTTCTTGCACTGCCATTTTAGTTTTGCATCGTGCAGTGTTATCTTGAAAGAGAAAAATGTAATTAATTGGGAGCTAAATGGGTTCATTTTGAGAGAGGAGCATAAAAAGTGTCTTGGTTTTGATACTTACTAAAACCATTGCAGCCAGCCTGAGTACTGGATTGTGCTCCTGCCATCTGTAAAATAATCTGAATCTAGTACTATATTCCTTCATATTACTTACTGTCTTTTAAAGTAACCTGTATAAATTGTAATTCAGTAGCACACAGATCTGAAGAAAATAAAAAGGGCTTTGATAACCTCTTTCGAGTTGCTTATGTTAGCCAAAAATTGGTTTTTTCTTTCCTGAGAGGATATTACTTACACACTTATGTTCATAGTCTGGCTTTGAAGGAATTTGGGGGTGAGAGATCTCATTTCGTCTTTGGTGTAGGTGAAAACACACAGAACTTGTATTTTCAGTCCTTAGCACTTTGTCCAGTTTTCAGTAAGCAGTGAGAATTCACACCACTCCACTGCATCAAGGTTTGAATAATTTGTCAGCAAAAGCAGTAAAGCAAAATCACTGAAAATCCATTGTCTGAAATCCAAAATAGCTAATTTTGTGTTATTAGAATGTGTGTAACCTTCAGTGACAAATGAGAAAGTTGTTGCATGATTGCTTTGTAGTATAGTGGTTGTTTCCACATTCCTATTAATTTTGTGGAGTTGTAATAAGTAGACCACATAATCTATTTGTAATTCCTGTAAAAAGGCAAAGATTTTTTGTCTAATTTGAGAAACTTTGGTTTTAATAACCTCTTCCACTTTTGCACTGTGGCCTGTTGTCTGAGAAATGTTGATGTTTACTTGGTCAGGCTGGTGATGCAATGTAATTTTGTTCACATCAGTGAGACATCTGGCATCAGTGTGTCCTTGATACAAACAGGTAGCTCTGGTTCAAGGCTTTGTTGGGTTGCTTATGGCAAGGAAGAGATACCAGCACTTATTTGTAGATTATGAGCATTGTAGCAAAAGCTGCAGATATATTAAAACCCTTACAATACAGTAAAAATAGTAAGTAGGTGACTTACTCATAAAATTAAGTAAATTTTAAAAGGGTGAAATATGTATTACTTTACAAACAACCTTATTCCCTGGGAGGTTTGCCTTTGATCCTGCTGGGGACTAGACTGCTAGTTAACATCCCTCATTCGTGCTTGACTTCCCTGTCTTTCAGCAGCTGAGCAAGTCCCCAGCTGCTAGCTGATGGAATGATTTGCCTGCTGGAGAGCAAAAACATACTTGCTGACAGCCACTAGCATCCCTTTAGCACAGAAAATAACAGCCCCAAACTTTTTATCTTTGCTGATCTGCCTAACAAAATCCAAATTTGTGATACTCCGAGTGACCCATTTCAAACAAAAAAACCTAATTTACGGATTATCTAATCTCAACAATTTGTGAATATTGGAACAGATTTTTGAAAGGTGTTTTCACATCAGTTACATTGATTTCCTGTGGATCTGAGCCTTCCTAGATCTTTCCTCTCACTGCTGGCATCTTTTATCCAGCCACTTTTCTTATGCCTCAGTAGAAACAATAGATACTTTCAGGTATTCCAATGATGAAGGCTCTTTTTGGTAAAACAATACAGCATTGCAGTTTCCTACTGAACCAGGTAGGCTCAGAAGGTAATAATTCAAAAAGATGCCAGCTTCCTCCATTCCTAAATGGAGGTAAAATCCTACTTAAAATGTTAGTCATCTGCATGACATCACCATATAATATTTCTGTCGGATCTGTAGCTCTAGATGTGGATGCAGATGATAACAACCCAGGTTTCTTCTTTGTACAGAGGAGCTTTGTTCTGGCCTTTTGACAAGAAAAAAGAGGTGGTTTCCTGAGTGATTTGGATGACAGTTTGAGCTTCCTCTAAATCCAGCTTCAGACCCAGCATTAGATGTCTAACTGATTAGAACATAAAGTATTTTTAACTCCAGGTTAATTACATCAGCTACAAGCAGCTGTGTGAGAAGCTCTTTAAAACACTCGGTGCGTGGTGTTGAGCTGCTCTGCTTGCTAATAGGGGTTTTGACCATAGTGTATCTAGATGCAAAGAGTTTTCAGTCTGCCTTTGGTGCTGTAAGCTGAGCTTTGCTGTTCCAAGACACCCAAGGTGCATTGTTTGCCATTTAAACTCATAATCTTAATTGGTGGATGACAATACTAGGCACTTAATATTTCTACTCAGTTCTGTTTCCTAGAATTTGATTATGTTCTGATCGCGATAATGAAAATATTTCACAACTATAGCTACGTGACATCTTTTTAATGTGGCATCAAATCAAAATGGCATCAGCTGTTATCAAATTTGGTGAACATGTGAGGTCAGAAAAGCTTGAAAGCATTTCTGGTGGCAGCATGCCTAGGCTTTCCATTTCTTCAGCAGAGGTTATCTGTGAATACAATAGTAAGAAGAAAAGTGAATTCCTTATCATTTGAGGTGAATGTAAGACTGTTGTGTCAGTTTTGATATGAGCTATCTTTAGAGTAGAAATGTGAACTCACTAGTCTTCATGGCTTTGAAGACTTATACATGCTAGCCCCAGTGGAAATAAAAGAAACACAGAATCACAACTGCCTGGTTTTCCTTGCAGTGTTCCTGAACTTAATTTTTTAAATAAGTTCTGTGACAAGTGAGGTGTACAAAATGGGAAAGATAAGAATTTAATTTCTTCTAACTACTTACTACAGTATAGCTCTGATTAAAGAAGAAAGTTGTGTTTTGATAGTTACGGACAATATAAGCATTATGCAACAATTAGGCTGTGTATGATTTCTTGTGGACTCTTTTTTCCAAACTTGATACAGTGAAATTTAATAGGAAGAAAGCCTGTTTGGGTGGGTTTTGGGTTTGTTGTTTTGGGTTTTTTTTGTGTGTGGTTGTTTGGGTGGTTGTTGTTGTTGTTGTTGGGGTTTTTTGTGTTTGAGGGGTGGGGTTTTTTTTATTTGTTTGGGGTTTTTTTGTTTTTGTTTTTTTCTGTGGGTTTCCTTTTTGAATTTTTATTAAGACTGCCTCTTCAGAGAGCTTTCTGCAGTATTTGGAGTACATTAGAATTTGCAAAATTAGGTGAGAGATGAAACAGCAAAATAATAATTATTAGGACCTGTGTCTCTCAGATTAATCTGTGACATTCTTAGTATTTGTGGCAGCCTTTTAGTGAATGAACCAATTTTTAACACGTGCTTTGTTGGATATACTGTTTTTGGAAATTTTGCATGTTTTGCTATTGAATCCTGAAAATACAACAACATTCATGTGGATGGAGGCTTGTTGCTCATAGTGACTGAATCCATGTGGAGTCTAGTGAGAAATCAATCAGGAGCTTGTGCAGTGTGTATAGTTATCTTCAAAGAAGGAAAGGGCATGTGAAGGTAAATACAAATACAGAACTGACATAAAGCAAGTCAGCCTTTCAATTGATCTTCTGTGAGCCATTTCCTGTACCTGCAACATACAGGGAAGTATCAATATAAAAGGCACGCTTTTAAGTGATAGCACAGATACGCATCTACCACCTGTTTCTCCAAAAAGCATGTTTGTTCACTGTGATGTTTTTCTAAAAGTGTATTTGACATAATCCGCACAGAAATGTCAACCCCCATCTCTAGATTTCTGGTTTTTAGAGATTTTCCATGCAAAAGTATCATTGAAAGGGCAACCAATATAATGATGGTACTTATAGGAATGTAAAATCCTAGGAACACTTTACTTGGAGACGGCTATTGAAAAAAAAGGCTTTTTGATCTCTCTTTTCTTTAGCAAGATGATATTTACTCTGGCACAATGCACGGAGGTGAAAACTCTAGTTTTGGTGGTTTTTTTTCTCAGATAATTCTCTCAGTTTTAAAAGCATTTTTCTTACCTGTATGAAAAAGGGACCTGTCTGCCTCTCATGCTCTGTGATCTTCCCAGCCTATCTGGTCTTTTTAGTAGTTGTGTCCCATTTCCTATCTATAGTTTTGCATCAGTTAATTCAGCCAGAAATGGTTATTTTTGTGAGGATGGAGAGGAACAGGAGTAATGAAAATAGTAGTGACTGACAGTTCTTACTGCAGTGTGGGAGTATGTCGGGTCTTCTGTAGGTCTCCAAATGCCTGCAGGATCTGTTGCTTTATTTACCAGATTGGACAGTAAATTCATTCTTGCCATCTTCCATGCAAACGTGTTTAAATGATGCTGAATCTGCTGGAGTGAGATTCAAGATTTAAGTGTATCTTCATAAATTCCAGTAACACATTGCTTAGATCTCAGGAATCAACACAGACCTTTGGTTAGGATGCTTACATATAGATTCCAAATAGAGGGAAAGATATCTTTAGTACGATGCAGATCTTGATCTCCCTGAATCCACAAGGAATTTAAGTTTATTAAGCTTATATGGAAAAGAAATGCAACTTTGAAAGGTAGAATGCAGTATGTTTATGAACTCGATGTTAATATGTTGGTCAGGAAGCATGGGTTAGTATCTTACATTATATATCAGTTAAACACTGAAACTTGAAATGCATGTAATTCATAAAACATGATTTTTTTCTCTACAAAAATAGTAATTTGGTATTGCAAATGGAGATAAGCTTGGAAAAAGAATGAAGTTTGTAGGTTATATTTTTTGATGATGTGAAAGAAGTTTAATTAGGAATATATTAGTCTGTATTTAACTCCCAGTGTTTTGCTGAATCCCTGAGCTGAATTACATCCATCTACCGCTGTAAGAACATGAAGAAGTTTTAATTACTGTCTCTTATATGCAGAGTTAACAAACAGGTGTGCTTCTAAGAAATGCTGGTCTGTTTTAATGCATATACTCTTCTTAAAATTGATCTTCCTGACCAAGCAGCAGAAACTTTTTGATAAATTCTGTGAGATACAAATAGAAAAAGGGCTGTAAGTTGTAAGTGCCTAGGTAAATGCACAGTTCTCCGAGATCCAAGCAAGTTTAAAAAAAGTCTGAATTAATGTAGCACAAAAATTGATAGGTCCAGAGGGAAATGTAGGCTAGTAAGAATCAACTGGGGTCTGTTTAGGAATGAATCTTAGTTTGTCCATAAACTGATTAGCTTAGTTATCCATATAATTCTGTTATATGTGAGATTTTAAGGATGTCTAATAGG
>VYZP01060103.1:0-66205 GCA_013400635.1 Hypocryptadius cinnamomeus
GTACTGTAAAGCTAATGGTGAAGACACACCAATTTTTAGCAGTCAAAGTCTGGCATTGCAATTATTCCTTATGGTTATCAGATATTCATGGTCTTGCTCCTCCACCAACCACTTCACACCAGAACAAGGAGGTTGGACCTCCTCCTCCCACCATTCTTGCCTCTCCCCTTTTTCCCCTCCACATGTTTATAACTGCTGAATTCCACACAGCTTTTAAAAATGCTATGGGTTTTCATCAATTTCTATGCATCACCATTTTCCACAGCCACGGTTCTACCAGGAGCATTTCATTACTGCATCATCACAACAAATGAACATGGGCTGAGTGTGTTGTACCTTCATTAAAGTTGTCATCAGTCGAGATGTGGGTCAAGGGAGACTGGGGTCGGGAGTCCCCACAGAGGGAATAGCTGTGCTCAGCCTGGATGAGGGGTGCTGGGGATGCCGGAGACAGTTCCACCTCCATGATCTCATTCTTCTCAGACAAGAAGGGATCATTCAACAGCTGGCCTAGGACATCAGGTGAAAATTCATCCAGGAACTCTGTGAAGTGCTGTGGAGACAAAAAGGCAGGGGAAAGTTTATATCCTTGCCTGTCTGTCATGCCAACCACAGGAGGGAACAGATGAGAACAATTCTATATGTGCACTGGTCATCCGTGCCAGTCAGCAGCAGGATCTACCAGCCCTGTCTAACAACCTCCTCCTCCAATCACTACTTCAAGCTGAAGAGCTACAGCTAGAACAAAAGTCCTTTCAGAGGCATACATTACAACAGAAGAGCTTGTCATTAAACTGCAACAAAAATGGAAAATGGAAGCATGGCACTCATGTCCTAAAGCAGTCTCCTCCCGCCACACCAAAGGTACTCACTACGGTGCACCGTAGTGGGAAAGCACATTTCCCTCAGACAGAGTGAAAGTTCCTGCAGGATCTATCACCAGAACATATTGTGTATGGAATAGAACATAAGGGGTTAATGCTCACTGAAGCACAGAAGAAAAATGAAACACATTCCAGCACAGACTGACACCACATATGACTGTTTAGCTGTGCAGAACATTTCCATGTGCTCCAGGAAAACGGGTCCATGCACGTCCGCAGCCAAGCAATTAACACATTTGCTATAAAATGGGTTTCCTGGTTGATTTATGTATCTATTTTAGAAGCAGCATTCCACCTAGAGCCCGTATCCAGCTTCTAGGCCCCAGAGCTAAAGCTCCTGACAGCCAGTACTAATTACCACTTTGTCTACTGCACTGAATTCATGACACCAGCACCACATGTTAGATCTGTATGTAGCAGGGTAATTCCATGTTTGTTTATTATTCAAAATGAGCACAAACCAAACCTTGCAATCTATTTCCTACAAACTCCAATGCAGTTCCTATCAATAGCCAAAAACTTTGTCTCTTCATCTTCTTTCCAATGTCAGAAAACTACACCTTTGACAGATGAAAAATCTGCACTGCAACAAATCATTCCTGTTCATCTCATTCACACAAAGAATTCTATTTTTGTATAAAAATCCTTGCACAGTGAATTGTAATGAGATTTTCTGAACAATGAGCCATTATCTGCCATCTTATATAGGAATCTTTGTCGGCTGAGGCATGATGCTATAAAAGTCGAAGTTTGTTTGATCTGTTTAGTTTTTGCAAGCAGTATTGATCTTGGCTCTTCATCATGCTCTCTCCTGCAGAAACAAACACTGAAATTCAAGATTCAGCTTCCTGTAGGCTAAATTAAGAATTAAACAAGTCAATATTGTACAAACCCACAAGGGAAGCAGTGTGCTCACACGGTCACACACTCACGTTTCACAGCTCCAGCAGCACCTGTGGCCTTGAAGCCTCATGCTGAAAACCCTGAGCACAGCTGGCTCTCACAGAGTTCCTGGATGTTCAAGAACCTCTTCCAAATGCTAACTGTGCCTTTTTTCAAAATCAGTAAGTCTTGAGTCAATTCTGACCGACAATGAGGAAAAAAAAATATTGACTGAATACAAGGCAATAAACAGAGGCCCACAGCTGCTATGCTGGAATAACAAACTAGCTCAAGAAAATCCTTTACAAATGGCAAAATAGATTTGTAGCCTCATATTTACTTACTGTAAATCATAACACTAATAAACTCTCAGAGGACTCTGCAAGAGGGTCATGACCACCTTAGAAAGCCTTGTTTATATTAGTTTTGATACCCAAGGACTCAGTAGCACTTCACAACCAGGTGCTCCCCAACAAGGATAAAAGTATAAACTACAACACCCCACTATGCAAAGAAAAAAGAAAAAGGATGCACAAAAGTAGTTGAACATCCTGGTACATCAATAAAGACACAGAATAAAACAGTGTAGGCAGCCATTACTGTGTAAACAAGGCACAGAAATACTTCCCATCCATTAAAGAAGTAAAGGATGAACCTATAAAAAAGCATTGCCTTTCTTAGGGACAATGCTTTCCCCCCTAGTCTAAACATTTATTTTCATTTGGAGCAATGACAAGAGTAAATTATATTGGTTTACATATTTTCCTAAAGCTGGAGCATTTCCTTCTTTCTAATTCTTGCATGCATTACTCTGACTGATGAGTAGCAGATGCTGGAATATGGCTGCTACAGTATTTGTACATGGGTTCCACATGCAGCTGCTTTACCACCAGCATCATCCAATTTCAAGATGTCATCCTTGAAAATATCATACCTATGTGTTGACTTAGTCTGACTATTTAGATGTTATAACTAAACAGACTCAGCTTAAAGAAACATGGTCACAGGCTACTCAGCTATTTTTGGCAAATTCACAAATAAAGAATTTTATTAGCCTTCTGTCTATCGGTTTTGATATGAAATAAAAGCTTATCAAGTTTTTGTTTTTTTTTTTTTTCCTTTCTGAATGAGGAATTTTACTAAAAGCACTTCAGGAAAAGCAAAGGAGGAAACAAACATTCAACTTCAGAAAACCAGACAGAAAGAGGACCTCAGGGTGGGGAAGGATGTTCAACACATTTGTCAATATTTATGCTTTCTCCTTTTCACATGCAGCTGCAAAGCAGCAAGCTGTGAGCAAGAACAGAATATGCATTTATAACAGAATTATCTGAGAGTAAATAAATGGTTGGTTTCTAAAATGATTTTCTAGTTTCATTATAAGTATCAAGTTTATTTTTAATGATCTGTGATGTAACATTGTACACTGGCCAATAGAGACTGCCACAGGTCAGACTGTGCAGCTACTGAACTCAGCAAGCAGACAATTTCAGGGATCTGGACTTCTCTGATTTAAAAAATCATGGGCTCCTTGATTTACAGGAATTTTTCAGACGTTATACACTTCTCTACTACAGTGAATGCTTAAAGCTAGATCACTTTTTTCCCAAATAAAACAATTGTCTCATTGAACATGGCTCAGTTTGCTTAGAGAACTAAAGAAGAAAAGGCACCTGAGCAGCAGCTAAAGCAGAAACCACCTGGGGGCAGCCAGACCTCCAGCTCCCCAAAACTTCCACCCACACCTAAGCTGCTCCTTCTGTCTTTTCAAAGCACATTCTCCCATTGCCAACCCTCCTCCTCCTCCTCCCCCTCTGCTTCCACATGCACCTCAGCGGTCATCAGCCACTTCCACGCTGGAAAGCCCCAGAATAACCCCCAATTTTGACACAGTAGCAACCACCCCTGTGCTCAGGAACAGGAAAGGGCAATTTGGGAAGGAAACTGAGACTTTGACCCTTAGAACCTGTATATAAATTTGCTTGCAAAAGAAAGAAATTCTTTGTCTACAGCTTTCAGCTGGGCATCTTTCACCCAGAGAGTTCATCTTTACAAACATTTAAAAAACAGAGGAAAGAGAAATTGCACTGAGAATCTGCCCTTTTTCTTCTTTTCCCTTTTTGTTGTTAATACCTCTGTAGAAGCTCAGCTGCCAGATTCCTGCTATCCTCAAACCCCACTGGCAGCCCCAGCACTAATTGCAGACATGTGTTAGTACAAGGAGTCTGTTTGAATTATTAAACTGTTCTCACCACATAGCAAAGAGATGTGTTCAGCTAGGATTTTAACCTCTGTAAAAAGTCAGGGATTTAGGACAGATGTAACCTCATCTTCCACCTCCCCTTCCCCCAGAACCCTGAAAAGAAAAACAAAACAGCAGCACTCCTGTTTACACACAGAAAGGAAGTGGCAGCCCTGAGGAGTTTCAGCACTCATCTGGCTGGACACTGGCTCATGCCTACATCCTGGGTGTTTTTGGGGAGCACAAACTCCTCCAGCCATGCCATTGCAGTAAGCAAACAGAGGAAAGCTCTCACATCCGGGTGCACAGGGGATTTTTGGACAGCTCTTGGAAAGTAGCATTTGGCTGCGCACCAGCTGTGCCGCGGGCTGCAGCTCTGCACAGCATCTGCCTGTTCCTGCCACACAAAGGCCCTTTTCTCCAGCTGCCTCAGGGACCAGGGGTTTTTTTTTTATTTCTTGTCTGATCAAATGAAGGTCTGTGAAGCAAAACACTCAGGTTTTGCTAGGTGCATGGCAGTGCTGGCTTCCCCCCCAGCTGACCTGAAGCCAGATGAGAGCAGCACTAGCCCAGTCGGTCGTTTGAAGATGATGTTACCATGCCTAAAAATTAAAGTCATCTTCAGAAAATTGACCTTCTAAGAACTCATTAAAAAAGGAATGCAGAGAAGTCAAGAGCCCAAAATGATACTTCCCAATTATATTTAAATTTTTAAACAAGTAGCAGGCTTTGCTGAGCCTGGAAAATGCATTACATCAGCTGCAGGTGCCACACACCAATTGTAGCATCACAATCCCACCTTTTCCAGCAGAACCATGCCAGAGGGGAGCTGCAGTGACAGCACCTTTTGCACACTGCAAAACAAGCCCAGCTCTCCCAGCAGACCAGGGCAAGGCAGCCACGCAACACGCCAGAGTTAAAACAATCCACAAATTCAAGATATTACCCTCCTGGAGTTAGTGGCTCCCTCCTGGCTCACCCCAAAATCTCGCCATCCTGAAGGGATCTGTCACCCCTCCACAGGAGGAACTGTCAGGTACACAAAAGGCATTCATTTAAAAAAAAAAATAAAAAATCCCACCATCCACCTGTAGGTACAAACAGCCTGGGTTTTATGTCTTTATTATACTGTAAAATCATTTAATGCCTACTCAGTAACTATACTGAAATTCCCTCCTTTGTGGGAGAATATGAAGAGTAACACAAAACTGGTATTTGAAACCAGCAATAAGATCCACTGTAAGAGCAGACACAATTGTTTGGACTCTCACACCAGCATTTACTCACTTTAAGCACTAAAAAAAAATGTAGACAGATTTTAAAAAATCCACTAAGTGAATAACATACAGGTTGTGTCATCAGCAAAACAAATGCCAGGAAATTCAGAGCTAATAGATTTACACGGTAATTAAATCTGCACATCTTCCCAACTTGCTTGGGTTACACAGTTGGAAATACTGAAGTTCATGCTGAGCAAATCTTATAATCCATCCCATTATGTACACATGTATGCACACATTTCCATTGCAAACACTCAAATACTTCCACCCCACAACCAGCAAAGCAGACATGCATTTTTTTAACTTATCAGGGGGATTTTCCAAGAGCCATGCTTACTCCTTTGCCCATCTTTCAAAATATTCTTTCACTTTTCTCTTTAACGACCCCCACCAAAAAAGTATTTTGTATTTAAAAAGATAACTAATATCTAAATGAAACTCTAAAATAGACCAAACTAAATATGGGTTA
The DNA here is from genome assembly GCA_013400635.1 of Hypocryptadius cinnamomeus. Taxonomy (NCBI): domain Eukaryota; kingdom Metazoa; phylum Chordata; class Aves; order Passeriformes; family Zosteropidae; genus Hypocryptadius; species Hypocryptadius cinnamomeus. Next base: position 5,758 of record VYZP01060103.1, read on the forward strand.
AAAGAAAGAAAAACAAAAATCGAAGAAAGAAAGAAAGAAGCCCTTGTGCAGCAGAGGCAAGGGTGAGAAACAACCCTCAAGTTCAGTCTTTTACGTCCACTGTCTGCAAGAAGAGAAAAGAATGCTATTGCTCCTTCCTAGCCCAAGCCTCTTGGGAGTCATGCAAAATAGGAAAATCCTTCTCACACTCCCCTGCCCTTCTCCCAGTGCATAGCTCTTGGATTTAGCCTAACTTTTCAAGAGGCTGGGTGCATGTTTTGCTATTTCCCACCCCCTTCCCAAAAAGCCAAAGCCAGAGGAGTGAGTCACTGGGGCAAGAGCAGTGAGTCAGTGAGCTGGAAGCCCTTCAAAACGGCTCCCCCCATGCGAGTCCCTGACTGAGACCTCAAAGTACATTATTGATTCTGTGTTGCCAGTAAGCATTTGGATTAAGCTCTCAGGTCAGATGTAGCTGTCCTTTTCTCTCAGCTCTTCACCCTCCTCCCCCCTCCACTCCCTTATGCCTTATTTTTTTTGCCAGCTTGAGCAGCAGACGCACAGAACACTGAACCTCTCCATTAGTTGTCCCCATGCCCTTCCTCTCACTCAGCGAGCAGCAGGGTCACAATTCCTTACCCCCAGTGATTGCAGAGGCTGCAGGACAAGCCTGACTGACCCATCTGCATCTCACAAGCCTCCAAGCCACCAAGAGTAGGGGAAAACCTCTACCTGCCACCTCCAGGCAGAGTGGCTCACACCACACAGGGAGGGGAGTTCAGCTTCCAAAATTACTCACTGGGGTCTCCAATGATTTTTAGCACTCACACAAGACACTTAAAGAGACCAGTCATGTATTAAAAGCTGTGTAGTGAAGAAAAGTATGTTTGGTTGGTTTGTTTGGGGTTTTTTTCCCCAAGCTCCAGCCATGCAGTGGCAGTCATAAATATGTGCTGCGAGATAATATAAATTTGCTTGGTTACACCCCTGCTACACCTCCAGGCTCTATGGAAGGAACTTGCATTTACTCCAAGTTTTACATCAAACTAGTGTCTTCTGTGTAACTCACAGGGTCAAGCCAAAAAATAAACAGTGAAGAAAGTTTTCAGATACAAAATTTACAATTCAATGGTGGGCATTTATGGCCCTCTTTGCTGCCCAAGAGCTCAGCAGCAGGAACAACACATTTTGCTCTTGCACAGCTGCTTCAACTTACAGCCATTTTTAAAAGAACATGGTTGCTCTAGTTCCTTCTTGACAAGAGACAGATCTTAACAATATAGGAGAGTTTTACACCACTTGGGCACACTGCACTTGGCTTTATTTAACATCTTCCCTCAACATGGAAATGGGAGGGGACGAAAGCTAACAAAATACATCTCAGGCCTCCTGCAACAGCATTCCTTGTTGGTGGGTACAGATGAGCCCTTTGTAAAGGGCACAGCCAGCACAGTTCCCATATTTTAAACAAAATCCACTTGTCCTGCATGGATCTCAGAGACCACAGAGTATCTCAAGTTGGAAAGAACCCGTAAAGATCATCAAGTTCAACTCCCAGCTGACTTTAGAATTATAACTGGAAAGAGGAAAAGATAACCACTGATACTGCTAGGAAACCTCAGAAAAATCATTATTTCACATCTAGGTTCCCATTAGTGCAGGGGACCTCCTGCAGAACACAGATGCTTTCCAGTTCAACTGTTTCATGTTTAAAGTGTTCTCAACAGCCTCCTCCCTGGGGACCAAATTAGTATCTTCCAAAGGAGGAGCTTTCACCAGTTTGACTGGTGTAGGTAGGAAACAACTTCTGCTCTACCACCAATGCTTGCTAGTCCTGACTGACAAGACACCTGACATTTAAAATAAAAATCCTTATTTTTTCCTTCAGAAGTGTTTCTTCTTTAATGGCTGCAAAGTTTAAATGGCAGGGTTCCAGCTTGCAGGAGCCATCGTTCTTTCTTTTTCCTAACACTGGCTGCAAACCTACACACCACCTATCAAAATCCTGCTCTTTAATTAAAGCTGTCTGATATTATAAAATAAGTAAGCCTTTATGATCAGTATTGGCAGCTTAAGGAGAGGTTGGGCATTTTATTTCATAAAAGAGTTAGTAGTCTTTGGTTTACAGATTTGTAGTACTGGTTGGGAGGTGTTCTGCTGCATTGTTTGTTTGTTTGTTTGTTTTCAAGAATAGAAGCTGAGGCTTGAAAAGACACAAATTTAAGCTGCTCGATGTTTATTTAGGCACTCTTCAGTTTTGAAGAGTCAAACTATCAAGTGCCTAAATGCAGACACCCTGAGTTGATTATGGGAAATATGAATTAGCTTTTATAAAAACTACCAAAAATTCATACACATAATGGTTGAGACTGCAGATGTGTGTATAGTTTAAAAAAAAAACAAACACACCATGCACATATAACCCTTTCTTGAACTCAAGAAACAGGTGCTTGAGCACAGTGGAGGGAGAATAAAAAATGGAGTGGTTCTGTGAAACAAATGCAAAGAAATCAACAGGTCATATTGCCCTACCCAGGAGGATGACCTGCCCAGCCCTTGCAGAGCTCAAGGATCAGCAGCCTTTGGCTAGCAATGACCTGAGCTGCCACAGGGTTTAGACCCTGCCCAGCAGGACCTGTGTCTATCACACAGATATCTGCTATCAGGGCAGAAGGAGGAACACACTGGCAGGACTTTGTGTTCAGTGCTGCTGTCACTGAGGGTTACACTCATTTAAGTACCGTGCACTAAAAAAGTTGGTTGTGTGTCTAATACTCATCCAGTGTGTGATCTCACCAGACAGTCAAACAAACAACCACACTGAAGAACACCTTTCCAAACAAGTCCTCTACCTTGCTTTCAGTAGACACAAACCCCAGTTTGATGTGATGTACCTCTCACCCCTCCCCTGAACTTGCACTAAGCCCAGACACCGTGGATGCACACAGAGCTAGGACTCCATCAACAGCAGGCGTCATCACAGACTTCCCATCCATGACTGACAAAACATTTCCAGTTTGCACCTTTGCAGCAAGTTTAATGTCAAACCTGCTACTGCCCCAGCAAGCTAATGAAGAGCAGTGTGACAGTACTCGATGATGACAACACCAAGAACATCCCTACCCTGTACCTGAAAGAGAACATGGTTTTTGAAGCCATGACACTGGAGCTGCTTCAGATGAGCCAGCCCCAGCAAATGCATCCCACAGCAAAAAGCCTTGCATTTTAAAGCCACCCCCAGTGGTTCTCTGTACCATGAGATGGATACTTCAGGACACCCACACTGCACTTGTACAGCATTAACTCCGCAGAAATTCACACAGGAACCCACAGAAATGGTTTTGGCACTTCATTTTGTATGGACCAGTACTTCCATCAGCACTGGTACTTTGGGACCCTTCCTCTGAGGGAAGACACACTTCATTTTATGTCAAAACAAGAGTGTGGGTGGGTCAGTTGGTTTTTACTCATGTCAAAGGCAGACAAAGTTTGCTTTGAAGCCCTGCTGAAATCTGCAGAAATGAAAAAAAGGGAGATAGGATATGAAAAAATCAAATAAATATACATTTACAAGCATGTGTCTGGAAAAATCATTTTAAGATACCCCACACTTGAGAGCTGGTATTCCAACTTCCTATGACAAGCCTTTTGTCCCAGCACCAGTAAACATTACTTCACTCAGTTTTATAAAAAATAAATAAATAAACCATGAGTGGCACTGGAGTAGGGTTCAGGACCCAAGATAGCAGTAGACGGAAACATCTGTACCCTAAGACCAGGTCTTAAACAAAAACAAACTTCTGTGTTAATTTTTTCTCCCTGCTTCCTTCCAGAGATGCAGGGACTTGTGGAACAGGTTATCTAGCAAGAGGTATGGTGGCTCTCTCTCCTCATGAGTCCTGGGAATACATGGGAGACTTTCAAACCAGTGTTACCATCATTTGTCTGTGACCTGACACTTCAGCTTCTTTTTTTAGCCCTCTCCCACTCAGAGCACCCCTCTCCTCCATCTCTAGCTCCTCTCTGTACCTTCCATTTCCAGGCCTTTGCTCCCAAGCAGGTGAAAGAGAGGCCAAGCTACTCTTCCATCCCCTTGCAGGACATAAAGAAGAGCAGCAGAACTGGGAATGAAGCTGCAAACTGCAGGCAAAGACTCTGGAGGAGCAGAGCCAGAAAAGCAAGGGAACAGAAGGGAAACAACAGGAAGAATCAAAGTCACAGCACCTGGAAAGGGATAAAATAAACCAGTGACAGATAAGCAGCATATTAAGATTGTGCCAGAACTTCCTCCATCCCCAGCTGTGTATTTTTGCCAAGTGTCATTGACTTTTGTGCACTGCCATTTAAATCTCAGAGTATTACAGAGTTTACTCTCATGACTGCTCTGGACTTTCATTTGTTCCTTCCCACCTGAAAGGCAAAACCACTGCCATCTCACCATGGCAGGTGAAGAGAAAACCACACAGGGAAAACAAACCTGCTTACCATGGGAACATAAATATTATATATTTGAGGTACTGAGAGAAAGGAAAAATTACCGAGAATTAACGTAAATCAGAATCTAGAAAACAAGAAAGAGTTAATAGAAAATGCAATTCAGAGGGAGAAAGATTGCTTTTGAGTTTGTCAGGATCCAGAAGAATGTTAATCATAGATCAGGCCACTGCTTGGCTGCAGTTATTGAGGGGATAAAAAAGAAGATCAAAATGTTTAATTGAATATTCCTGGGAGGGGGTGGTTCTGAATTACTGCTTTTTATATAAGACCAGATGATACAGCCATCCCACAGGATGGTAATGAAACGACTTTTATTCCAACAATAATGGAAGAGAATATAAAAACAGCTTCTCAAAGTTGGCCATTTTAATTAGTAGACCTAGAAAACTTCCATCTGAAAGTCTAAATAGAGCTTCTAAGGAGCTCTTGAAACTATTTTCAGTAGGAGACAATATTAATGGACTGTAAGAAATAATACAAAAACATTTAAATGTAAACAAGGCAACCAAAGTAACAGCAAGTTAACCTACCCACTGTTCATTTTGATGAAAGGAAGAGATGGAAAAGGGAAGAGAGTAGTGAAGAGCCCAAGAACTTCCAGAAGGAAGAGAAATCTAATTTATGCTTATAATTCCACAATAACTGATAATCAAGCATCTTAAATTTTCTCTCATTCTGAAATAATATTACAAGCTTAATACCCCTTGTAGTGTAAGGCAACTGACTTGGTGCTGTACAAACAAAGCCAGAGTGAGATGAAGTCAACAGGCCCCATTCAGTGTGACAAGGAAATCAGAAATCTCCAGATGTGAAACACAAATGAGCTGACTGTGCCACACGTTTGCAGTGGGTTCCCACAGAGATCAGTTCTCAGCCCCAGACTCTAATATTGTGACCTGAGAGGAAAAGCCACCACAGCTGAAGGTTGCAGATAATGCAGCATCAGCAGGGGCAGCAAGTAACAAAAAGGTCAGGTCACCATACCAAAACACAGAGAACTTGGTAAGCAGCCATAAACAAGAGACATGTCTTAAGTAAAGCTGAAGGTAATTTAAAAAAAAAAAAAAAAAGTATCTTATGGTGCAAACCAAAGGCTCCAAGTCACACTTGTGTGATGACAATCAGAAGCCAAGACCCCAGGACTTAGGGACACGGCTGAAGGAACATCTGTGGGACAGGTACCACAAGCACTGGGTCCTGGGGAGGAATTACTGCAGATGTGTGCTCATGCCCCAAATGCAGGAGGCCCCTGCTGTATTTCAGGTTCAGCCCCTCAGCCAGTGCTGGGGTTTCACTCAGTTCCAGGTGCAGCCAAGCACTGGGAACTCTTGCATGGCCATCCCATGCTGTGGGGCCAGGGCCCAAAGAACAGCAGGGAGGTATTGCAGAATTTGTTTGCCTTTTTTGTTTATTTAGGACTTCTTTTGTTTGTACTTGTTTCTTAAATGAGAAACTTCTTTCATATTTAAAAGAAGTGTGCCTGTAAAGCTCAATCCCCAGCTACAGCTCTGTACTGCAGCCTCATGCCAATCACACAACCTGCTGCACAAGTCTCTGTTCCCTGCAAAACCAGAGTTTGAGGAGTTCAGAAGACAGAGAGGTGTGAAGCACAAATTTCTCTGTGCTCACAGTGCATGCAGCTGCTACTGGCCACAGCCAGGCCCCACTCCTATGCCACCAAATTTCAGAAAAAAAGGAAGTTGAACAACTGGAGAAAGTTCAGAGAATCACAAGAATCACTATAGAAAGGGAAATCTTGTCTCAAAATAAAAGCAAATAAGAAAAGAAGAAACCAATGTATTCAGCCTATCAAGGAGGAAACATATGCAGAACATGAAATTTCCTAAGTAATGAAACAGGGAATAAGACTTCAGAGGATGGCTCAACCAGCTTGCAGCTAAGTTTACCATCTGGGCCAGATCCATTCATTGTGGTTCACAATATTAAAAAAAGGGAGAACAATCAATCATGAAGGAACAGTGCGAATTCTTCGACCCAAGCCATTCTTAATTGAAGAGTAGAGGTTGCTCTAAAAAGATATGCAGGAATTTAAACAATCTGGGGAAGTTTTATAGCCCTTGATTTACATAAGGTTAAAATAATTCATCATAATTGTTTCCTTTGGCCCTCTGGCAGCCAAACAAGGCTGTTTACTAGAACGGCAGCGTGTTCTGGAGATGCAAAGCCAGAGCTGGGAAACCTGCTGATGCGGCTTTGCATTCCTGTATTCCAGATAACCTGATATCCTTATCAGGAAGGCAGCTGGGGAACACAGTTCAAGAAGGCAGGTTTGAGACCAAAGGTTGTCCATGTCAGACACAACTCCCCACTCACAAGCCTGCTCCAAACACAGCGCTCAGCAAGCTCCAAGTGGCCAGCACATCCCACAGCACCAGCCCACTGAAAGCCTTTTCCCATGTTTATTTTTAAGGCCGGGTTCTCCAGCTCTGCTGCACAAGTGAGGCAGCTTTCCTCCCCACACCAGAGGGCTGGTGAGGGCTGCACACATGTCCCAGCTAGCTGGGAGAGGGAGCCCCTACCACTTGCCATCACTGCAAGAGCCCCACCTCAGCAGCAAGCTGGGAGAGGGTCTCAGAGGAGGAAAGACTTGGCAAGCTTGCATTGGACTTCAGGGTTTCTCTATCAAAGAGACTGAAATGCAAACACACGCATGCAAACTATCCCCTATCCTTCTGAAACTGATTTGTTCCTCAGGATCAGAGTGGCAGCTGCAGCCACACCACACCACAAGCAAGTGGTTGTGACAAACTGGAAGGACTCATAAGCACAGAGCACTGTTATAATTTTCAGAGTCCACATTTGATTTCCACATCCAATAGATGGCCAGTTTCAGTGCTGACGGGAGACTCCCCATGAGCCCAAGCAGAGAAATGCTGAAGTGCATGGGGAAATTAAAAGGGAGCTTCCACCTGAAGGGATTTGCTTCAAAAGAAGTCATTTAGCAGCTGCTCACTTCAAAGTCTTTTTTAAGTCTTCTAATTAGTAAAGCTGCATGTGTCTGGGCATCTTTTCCAGGGCCTATCATCCTTTCCAAGTGCCAAGTTTGCAGCAGCAGAAGCCTGCCCATAACAGAGAAATCAAAGGCAAGTAACTTTATTCTTACTTTAAATATGACAAAGAGCACAAACACAAGTGTGTAATGTGCAACCCTGTTCAAACACAGCAAGAACAAGGTTACTTGTGCTCTTATTTTACATTAGGCATAAGCTTTTTTAAAAAAAAGTTTTGAAAATTTTTTTTTGTTTGATAAAGAAAAGTTTTAAAAGCAACCAGCTGACAGAATGAAAGGAGAGGGAGCATTTGAGGAAAGGAGGAGTTTGATCCAGTTTTAAAGATTATTTACAAGATTAATGCCAGCAGAAGATGCTCCAGCCAACACCTCCAGCCAGCACACACACAGAGAGCCCTGCACAGCATCTTCCCTGTCCACATCTCCCAAACCCTAATGCACAAACAAAGCCGCTTTCACTTGTGGCACTGAAATTTAATTAATTGGATATATTGAGCAAGTGAGTGAGCTGTGCAGCGTGGAAGATGCCTCTCCCAAGGCTGCAGAAAGAGCCTGCCAGCGTCCTGGGGACAGAGACGGCGCAGGGAAGTATCAGACATTGCATAAGCACAGGCACACGTCATCGCTCATTCCCGCTATCCCGGCCAGCGCTCGCTCAGACCCCTGCCAGCCACGGCCAGGATCCATTCCAGCTATTCAGAGGCGGCTGGGTGCCCGAATGGGGGAGCAGGGAGGGGAGGCCCAGCCTGGGGGTGTGCCTGGGGATGGACATGGGACCTGTCCCAGCACCCAGCCAGTGCCTCCAGGGGCCCCTCAGCCCCTGCTTGTGCAACCATTACCCCATAGTTTAGAAGCAGGGGGAGTAGGGTGGAAAATGTGGCTTTTCCAGACTTTACCAACACATTTTCCTTCTTCTAAGGAAAGAAATACGGCCTGGTGGTTAGAGGGCTGGGCAGGAGCTGCCATCACTCACCACCTGGGCCAGCCTGGGCCTCTCGTCCCCTGAGGCAAAGGCGCCCTTTGCCTCTTCATTCCACGCACCCAAGGGCAGTAAGGAAGCGATACTCTCCAGTCACAAGGGAGGGATCTCAAGGGTAGTGGCAGGGAAAATTGCATCACATTCAATGCCAAAATTATCAGGATCATAAGAAAACCAAAGCCAGTTGGGAGATAGAGAAAGCCTGTTGTTGCAGGGCACAGCACTGGACACTGCACAAAGGCCAGGAGCGAGAGACACACACACAAGCACTTGCCATTGTTTAGGTTAGTAAATACCTTTGAGATCATCAAGTCCAACCCAGCACTGACAAGTCCAACATTGAACCTGGTCTTTAAGTGCCACATCTGCACATCTTTTCAAAATTCCCAGGGATGATGCCTCAATCCCTTCCCTAGACAGCCTGTTCCAGTACTTAACAACCCTGTCAATAAAGAAAATTTTCCAATTATCCAATCTAAAACATACACTGGGGCAACTTGAGGCCATTTCCGCTTGTCCTTGGGAGGAGAAACCCAACCCACATAGCTATGACTTCCTTTCAGATAGCTGTACAGAGAGCAAGAAGGTCACCCCTGTGCCTCCTTTTCTCTAGACTAAATAACCCCAGCTTCCTCAGCTGCTCCTCACAAGATTTGTGTTCAAGATCCTTCACCACCTCTGTCGCCCTTCTCTAGACTTGCTCCAGCACCTCAGTGTCTTTCCTGTCGTGAGGGCAAACACCAGATTCAAGATGCCACCTCACCAACTCCACATACAGTACTTTAGGCTCTGAGGGCTACCCAGAGGTAAAGTGCAAGCTCAGGAGCTCAGAAAGCAAAATCTGCATTCAGGAATTTCAGGCGTTGTGATTTCTTCCGTGCAGCCTGCAAGGCACCTTTGGCCATGTGAGACCCCACTGCCAGGTACCAACCCAGCACAGCCCCTGGGATTACACAGCTCAAGCAGAGAGACCCATAGGGAGGAAAACTCTCCCAGAGCTAAATGAGTCTGTTTGGCTCTAAGGAAACACAGCTACAGAGCCAGAAAAATAATCAGGGGAACCTTGTACTGCTTATCAGCAATGTGTAACTCCAGAGCCAGTTAGGATATATATACATAGATTTATATACATGTGTGTATGTGTGTGTGTGCTTGTGTGTCTGTGGGTATTAAATATAGATCATTTTTTTAACACAGCACCGTTGGCTGCGTAACATTTCGGATGAGCATCTGCTACAGGCCATCTGGGCTGGGAGGGAGGGAGACCAAAACACCATGGGACTCTTGAGGAATTTGAAACTTGCAGCGGATTTTACACAGAAAGCTGTTGCATAAGGGACACTGACAAATGTGTGGTACCAGGAAGGTTCTTTAACTAAAAGAAGGAAAAAAGAAGAAACAGAAGTGATCCTAAAACTGCTGCTTCCTGTAGGGGTTGGAGCTGGCGACAGATGACAGGACTGACTTCACAGCACTTATATTCAGCATCATGAAATGAAACCAAACCAAGTTGCCAGGACAGGCATCAGTGTGCCAGAAGACCAAGCACTGAACTGATGTTGCCCCAATGAACTGAAAGCGGTACCTGGCATTCAGCAGGTTAGCACAGAGTGTCTTTTGCTTCCATCAAAAAAAAAAGCACATCAAAGTCACATAAGTTTTAATTCATTATACTAACATACAAGAACAAATGGTTCCTCTGTAAAGCATTCCAACATCCTTCTAACCAAGACAGCTTCACATTCATAATGTTTATGTGTAGATAGAATCTCAACCACTTCCTTGGGCAGACTGTTGCAATACTTGACAGACCCTTCCACAAATTTTTTTATCATATTATCCAATCTAAACCTACCCTGGCACACCTTCAGGCCATTTCCTATTGCTTGTTACCTGGAAGAACAGACTGACTCAACCTCCTTTCAGGTAGTTGTAGAGATCACTAAGGTCTCCTCTGAGCCTCCTGTTCTCTATAGGCTAAACAACCCAGCAACCTCAGCCACTCCTCAGAAGATCTGTACTCCAGACCCTTCAGCAGCTTCTGTTCTCCAGAGACTAGAGCAAAGTTTTACAAACTAGAAGATTTTATAAATCAAGGCTCACAATAATCACATCTTATGCAATAACAATGCAAAGACTCAGACATGCCAAAACTAAAACCATCAGATTTTCAGAATTGCTGAGCATCCTCCTCCCTATACCTCTATTTTTCTTTTTCTTTTCCTAGTTGCAAGAGCTGCAAAGTCTAACAAAGGAAACTAAAGAACATGAAATATGTTCGAGTTTGCAGAGTCCGCACACTTCCCCAGAAAAGTGTTGGGTGTGCAAAAACAGCTAGGGATTTAAAAGCACTGCTCTGTTCTACCAACAAGTTGTGGTTTCAGGTGGCTTTGGAAGATCTGGTCTTCAGCAAGTCAAAATGAGCATGGCTGGCACTAATGCCAAAGGAGAAGAATTCAGTATTTCTGGGATTTCTGTGAGCTGAATTGCTCCTGTGTTGTAACACTTGCAAGCATGCACACGCTGGGAACTCAAGCATAGGAAGGCAGAGGGAAATCGTTCTTCTTTTGGAAAGAGCAGCTGTCCCTCTTTTCCCCACTAACTTATCTTAATTTTTCTAGTAACATTTCAGAAGGCCCAGTAGGGTATCATTTTGTAAAAGGAACACAGTAGACCATTTTACAGAAAGACCTAATAGTTTTGTCCCATGAAAGGGTTCTGTTACACAAGCCTCCAGTATGAGCTTTATGGGGACAGCCAGGCACACCCAGAAAAGCCTGCAAACAGATGGAGATAACAGAAATTTAAATGGACCATCCAGCTTTTAACATAATTCCCATATGTGCTATTCTACAAGCTACCAGGTGGGTGGGATGGGGGGAAGGAGTAGAAGAGATCATCAATCTCCCCATCCTGCCTACAGTGCTTCAATCTCTGGTACATGTAGCTGCAGTTAGACCCCTATGATTTGTTAAACCAGCCAGAAAAGGTCAGGACAGAACATGGAAATATATTTAAACCAGATTCCCGTGCTAATAGCGATTCAAACTGCATATTCCCTAACTAAAATGAAAATATTAAAGCAGCGACAATCTGATATGCTTTTAAAGATTTAGTGCTCTAGCCATTCTTATTTAAGCAGATGATTTGTCTGATCCTGATGTAAGTCCATTCTTAAAAGTTCAAGCAGTAAACAAGGATAGATACTGAGAATCAGCCTTTTTTGATGTGTAGAAATTTGCATTCCTGTCCTTTCTGTTGATAAGACAGAGGCTCTACACACAGTGCTGTATCTGCAGGAATAAAAGCTGGACAGGACTCTTCACACCACATCACAGTATTGCTAGGCAATGCATTGTATTATCGGACAAGACCACGACTCTGCACCTCCAAGAGGGGCAACTGGGCCAATAAGCAAACGGCCTACACACCCAGCCAAGGACTGTGAAATCTCTCACTGCTAAGGGATGTCCAAGCACATATTCAGGTGTTCTCCTGGGACACTATGAAGTTGGTGTTTTGTTTAGGGAAAATATCCAGCACCTAAGGAGGATTACAGAGAGGGTCCCTACCAGGACTTACAAGAACCACAACATAGACCTTCTGAAGCCTTCAGTGATAAGACAAGAATAAACAAGACACAAAGACACAACTGGAGAGCAGAAGGGGAATGTGCACAGCTCCCTACATTGTCCTTCAGCACTCAAATTTCCATGGCAATGAGCCTTTTCTTCCCAAAAACAAGAGCGCACTTGTGAAACTGGTGCAGGAAACCAGCAGCAAGCCACTTCTACTAATACACACAAGCTTCATCCTTGGCAAGATAACCTCTAGCAGCAAAAAGGTCCTGTGGTCATTCAGCCTCTGCCAGTGGTGGCACAAGAGCACACTTGTGAGCCTCTGATGGGGAAGAGCCCTGGGGATGTTGGGGAAAGGGACAATATTTCACCAACAGCCACCCAGAACACCCCAGGTGTTTTTTGTATCAGATACCTATCTAGCCCCAGGATACCTGAACCATTTAGTCACTGCCCAAAAACTCAGATAAACAAGTTCTAGAAAAATATCCAGAAAAACAGCCCTGTTTTAAGATAACATCGTGCCAGACACCTGCAGGACTATCACTCTCCTGATGGCAGGAGCAGCCCTTCACCCCTGCCACTCCTGTTCTCAGGAGGGGACAAGGTGCCTAACTCACCTTCCTTGGCAGGGTTAAGCTAAAACACTGGTGCATAAAGCCCAGGCACCTCTTCTCATGACAGTCCCCAGCAGAAACACGAAAGGGACAACTGGAGGCAGCAGTATGGAAAAGCAACTCTGTGCAAAGACAGACCAAGTATGTGCCCAGAGCGGCTTCAGGCCTGCCTCAGCCCAAAGCACAAACACAGAGTTGTTGTCCTTGGAAAGAGGCGAGAGCATCCCCGCAATTCACCCCACCAACGTCCCAGCCGTGCTCTCACACTTTATATTTAACTACCAGCAACCCATGTGCTAACCCCTCCCTGGATTTACATCATCCCTTCGGCAGAATAAAACCACACGGATTCAGCGGGGTTTGGTGAAAAGTTATGCACACACGCACGGCTCAGTGGTCGCAGGGTGGTCGCAGGGTCTCAAAAGCCTTCCTGGTGGCGCTGAGCCCTGCCCCTTCCCTCCGGATCCAAAGGAAACACAGAGCCATTTGTAGTGAGCCCCGCGGGCGCACAGAGCGGGACTGTGCGGGCACGGGGGAAAGCAGAGGTGGGCTCCCGCTGCAGGGGAGCTGTGCTCCATCTGCCTTTCGCACGCATTTCTGAGGCTCCTTCTTCCTTCAGCGCCGCTCGTCCAAGGCACATAAACACGGCAAGTGAGACGTTTCTGAGCGGAGGCAGGAGCAGTCTCACGGCCCTGTGGAGAAAGAGCAATAACCCCCGCCTGTCCCCCATCCTCCGCGCTCTCCCCAGCAGAGCCCCGGCCGAGGCAGGGGCTGGCAGGGATCCAGCCCACCCGGACACCGCGCCAGGAGCCTGCAGCTGCAGGAATGTCTAGGACCGGGCGCACGCAGCTTTTTTTAATTGCATGCCTCTGCTTCCACCGTCTCAGACTGCCCTGGCTGGGTACGTTTTGGGATCGGCTTCCTTTCGGTCTTTCTTATTTTTTTCCCAAGTTCCACTTTTAAGTGGATGGGGAAGGGGAGGGGCAAGGGGAGCAATTATAAGGCAGCCTATTGTGATGGAATGCTCCTCCGCCTGTTCCTAGACTTTGAAGGGATGCTCTCCGGCCTAAATGACCACAGTCTCATCTTATCCTCATTTTTGGGTAACACTTGGGTTTTTTCAAACTCTGAGAAACCATTTTTCTCTGTTGATAGCGGTGAAGAAAGCAGGGATCTCAGACGACACAAACCAGTGTGAACAAAGCTGAAAGAACACATTTCAGAAAACCTCGATGTGCCTGAAAACCCACATGCAGGAAGGAGTGTTATAACAATATCAAGCTATGAAACATACTTTGGCAACCTATCTTTAACAGCTCAAGAGTCTAAATGCTGCTCATATCCAATGGATGAGAGCACATCTTGAAAACTGAGCAAGTCCTGGCAAAGTCACATGCAAACTACTCGGCTACGCCAGCTCTGTCATTAAAACTCAGGCTGAGCACAACAAAGAGGCACATTTCAACTGCAAGACTCAATTTGAAGCCATCACACCAGACTGCAAATGCAGAAGGAGTTCATAAATATGTAATTTCTTATAGCCTGACTTTCCGTCCTATCTGTTTCACCAAAAGGTGCGGTTCAGCCTCTTGTCAGCATCCCACAGCATCAGTAGACCATGCAAAAGGCCACCACCAAGAAAATTCTAGTATTGCTGTGTCACTGGAATTCTGAGATAAAAATGTTTAACAGCCATAACCTGCAGAGATATGTGCCCTTCTGCCAGAAACTTTTTGGTTTATTCCTCATATTCAACAGAAGGCACCATCCTTCCCAGAGGTCACTGTTCTCTCAGCTTCACTCCACATCTGCTGCTCCAACCCAGTTCCACCAAGATGGATTAGTGGGTTATTCAAGCTAACAGAGCCCACCTTGGCAGAGCAGTACGAGGGAGCTGCGCCAGGTTCAGTTATGCCAGCAGCTCTAAAGTGGACAGCCAGAACACCTAACCAGTGGTTCACTTCTTGCTCTCCCTCCCATGGGTGATTTCTGCGTTATTTCCACCTGTTTGGTCAATCAGGACTGACCTCATTTAAGAGATCAGCGAGATTCCACAACTTCAGAGCAGCAGCAGCCCAAGCACTCAGCCCTGTACAACTCAAGCAAAATTTGGATTTCTTTTTTCTCTCCACCTCTCAGAACTGCATTGTTTACAGCAGCAGCTCACCTCACAGCCCATTTCTTCTTGGAAACATAAGAGAATATAGAAGTATGTAAGTAATTCAGTGTGTTTTCATGCAGAATCTTACAGTGACATGATAAAAAATCATACATTCTTCCTGCATCATCTGGTGTGTGTAAGTCTATAAAATGAGACATTATGATGTAGGTTGTTTAGGCTGCTTCATCTAAATCACACTGCCTTGCACAGAGCACTGCTCCCTTTACAGGTATTACAAATGACAGAATTTGGTGATTTAATTGCAACAATTAGACCATTCTGGCTGAGGTCAGGTGTACAGATCTTCACTGAAGTGAAAAATGGACCTCCATAAAAAAAATGAGTAAGACCTGTATTCTTGCAGCGAATCTTTGCCAACAATATGGGCAACTCTTCATTTTCTATAATTATTCCATAAAACACAGTGAGGTATGTTAGCATCTATTTTCCAGATAAGGTAGTGCAAGAAGTGACCTCCTCAAACTAGAGCAGCATTTGGCATTGAAAATGCAACAAAAACTTGAGTATTCCTGTAAGGGATCTGCAAATCTACCTATCCCCATATGTGTAAGTCTGGAAAAGAGATACTCTGTCTTCAGCCTCAAGAAGAACCAAAACTGGTAGAGACAACAGACATCTTTAAGAATTCTTCTTAAATTCATGGAATGAGCAATTTGAGCTCTATCAAAGACTTCACAAAAGTTCTTTGTGTGAAGATGCACTTTGAAGTCCAATTTCACTAAATTGTCATGCCATGGTCATAGGACAGGAAAAAAAGTAAATTGATCTGGACATTTTGTCCAAGTTTGCACTGCATAGCTTTACTATCTCCAGGGTGAACAGCTCTTTCCTAGAGAAGAATGAGTGGTTTATGTGGTTTCCTATCTTTATGATCTCATGGATTAGCCTGAAATGCCTCGGGCTACAGTGCATCCTGACCAGGACATAGTCTCTTATAATGTTGCAACAACAAAATTTAAGTGCCGAGTAGATTTCACAGGCTACTCTCCCCAACCCTGAGTCACCAAATGGCTGAAGGTGCCAGAATTACTATAAATCAGCAAAATCCTGCAGGCTGTACTGACAGGACTGCCACTGCAAGTTCTGGGAGGGCACTAGCAATGCTGCTTCCTCCAAAACCTGTGCACACTTTTGTTACAGCACACACAGAGGACTATTCAACCCTTGCTACTGAAGGAAACATCTGCTTCTGGCATGTCATGTTCCCAAATCCCACCAAAAAAGATTACTCTAGGTAGCCACATACTTTACAATGGCAACAGATCAGCCTCAAACTGAGCAATCCACTCATCTCTGGGCCATCTGCCATCCACGAGACACAAAGTACCTGACTTTGTTTCTTACTACAGAAACAATCCAGCCATGCTTTAGCAATTGGAAAATAAAATTCAGCTGAAGCTCTTTTGGCCTGACCACTGCAGTGGGTTTGGTTTTTTTTTTTTTCTTCCTGGTCTTCCATATATAGTTGTGACAGCAGCAGTAAAATATTCTCCCAGCCGCCCTCCCGCAGCTGAGTCTGTTCCCACCCACACCACAGATGTACTCAGAGGCACAAACCCCTCCCTTCCTATTTACACAACCTGGTAAGCCTGGGATGCCACTTGCTGCAGCACTCTTGGTGCTCCAGCCCTCCCACAAGATCCCAAATTTGTGTCTCAGGTGCAAGGCAGCACCTGTGCCAAGTCTAAGGACCACCAGGAGCCATGTACATCTCAGATTCCAGAGCAGTGCACTTCCCGTGTTGCCCAAGATCATTGTGGGATCAGAGCTGGCAGGTAACTATCAATAACTCATAACAGGAATTATTTCATTCTTCTAGAGTTATCAAGTCACATTTTAAGCACTGCATATACAAGAGTAGATTTCCAAATGTTTCACACTTCCATGTTTTCTTCCTCATATATGCTTCCATCTAGCAAAATCCCACCACATTAATGAGCAAGATCTTTACCTTCCTTGTGGTTATGCATAATCCTAGCTGAGCAAAACATGCACCTTCCACTTAAATTTCTTTAAGTTACTTAAGCTACATTAGTTAAACATTATTTTGCTAATGTGCCAGTGCCACATTCTGATATATTCTGCCTTGGATGGTGCACTCCCACTCTTTTCCCAAAATACAGAAACTGTCTCCAAAATACTGCACACCTCCAAGAAAAACAACACACCAGTGGACAGATGACAGTTTCTTGCTAAGGCTGAGTACACTCCTTCCCCTGTTGAAGAGGGAATCAAATTTGGATCTTCTGAGGTTTGCATCACTTCCTGGTAAGGGCACATTTTGTCTTCTTTTTTTCCCCTGTCTTTAAACCTCCTTTAAACACCTCCAAGCCCAGCCAAAATCCAAACCAAAGTGGCTGAGCCAGCTTTCACTGCACTTTATCAGTTACCCTTTGACCAAAGAAAGCAACCCAGACTTCCCAGAGGTGCCTCTGAGCAGCAGGCCCAGCTTCTCACAGTGGCATCAATACACACAACTGCATCATGTCTGCCAGGGAAAGATAAAAAAGCACAGTCTGCAGATAAACATTCTGCTGCTAAGTCACAGGTACATTATGCATATACTAGAAATACGGAGTAAGAGGAACCCAGCCTCCTCTAGTGATAACTCGTTTTAAGTGAAATTACAGACAGTTTCTGTTTTCTTAAATCTCTTCCTGGTCCAACTAGTCTTTATTAAAGTTTTAAGCTAAGAGAACTTCTTGCTAATTTTTCCTCCCAAATTCTGTTAAACTGATTGTTGTTCAGTCCATGCCCTGTCCCTTAGTCTGAACCCCCTGAAGAGCTCTCCAAAGCTTAATCTGGAAAGGGAAGAGGTTCTCCTATTAAAACATATTCAGCAGGAGCTGGCAGGTCTGAGTTAGATACACAAAAACCTAACAATGAGAGCTCCACAAGACCACCAGCACCTACCAGCAAGGTAAGGAGCAGAAGTGACACTCTCCCACACTGTATGGTTTCTAGGGCAGGAGTTGGCTGAAAAAGCACACATTTCTCAGCTCTTCTACATCTCTTTGCCCTTCAACAGATCCTCTGGCTATACCCTTTTCCAGTAAGATAACAGAAACCCTTTTTACTCCTCATCGTGGTTACACTTGTGCCCTTTCATATGAGCCTGTCCACCAGTGTGAGAAACTGTGCACTAAGCTATAGGGGAGAAGACCTAAATGAGGCAGAGATGTTCCTCACAGAAAACTATTAAAAAATGACATTTTATAACCTTCCTGCCAGAGAGGGATGGAAAAACCCTCTCCTTCCTCCCAACCTTATTTTCCTGTTTGGTTTTCAAAGGAACACCACCAGGACACAAAGACTATTTGCTAAAAAGGAGACTCTGAGAAGTTACCAGTGACCTCAAGCATTTGAATATACTGTCTGCAGTTACACTGACCATAAGGTCCTAAGGCTCCCTGCTCACTCCCTAGGTGGAGAACATCCCTGTTTGGCTTGGCTCAGCTCCCTGAAGCGCTGCGTCACTAACTGGAAACAGGCGGGTTTGCAGGGAGATTCCAAGAAGAAGCCCAAAGGAGCAATGCAACCACAGGCACCACTCCTCAAACCAAATCAGGAGAAAATACAGGATGCTGAAGGAATCTGGTCTTTGCTTGGTCCCTGGCTAAGCTAACAAAAGAAGGTTTAAGTGTCTCCGTGTTGCAAATAACCACAGTGAGGAACCTGAAACTGCTGGTTACATTAATTGTGCCCTTGTACTTCAGAGAAATCCTTGACAATCTGTTTAGAGACAGAAAAACCCAACCTCCTCCCTGCTGCTATGAGACAGCACCAGGCCATGTGTAACCTCAGGGCTGCTTCTACACCAGGCCCCTCTCCTCTCCTAAATCCAGAGGGAAGATCAGCTCCTGTGTGAGTACAGCTCCAGTCTGAGACGTGTCAAATATCTCTGCTTAATGAAAGAGCTCTGAAACAAAGCATCACCCAGACACATTTCAGATTGTCACAGCACTGCCTCAAAGCTCACACACAGCGCAGCACCTGCCAGTGACTGAGCTGGTCAAAGAGCTGTTTCCTAGCACCAGCACAGCCATCTCTCCTTGGTACATAGTGCAGACCTCTGATGTCACAGCCTGGGCTGCACACAACTCATCACATTTCCTCACCCCACCTGCCTCCACACTTCTTCACACCCCTACTTGGTCCAGGTTTTCTCAGGCATTTGCTCACTCACTTCATATGATCTCCACAGAATTCTGACTCCCATTTTTCCCTGCTGCTTGACTGAAGTGATGGAATGCAGCCTGCCTGCCTCAAACACCACACCTCTTGTTAGAGATCTAAGCAGAAGTGGAAATTGAGATGTTTGGGACACCTGCTGGAAAGTGCCTTAAGAGGGCTCAATTAAGAGAGGACATGTAAGTCAAGAGAGACCCCTCAAAGGCCTTCTGGCAGTACTCTGAAAAGCCAGGCATGTCTTGTCCTGTGGCTCCACTGCCATGGGTTACCTTTGCACAGCAGAATGACGAAGGCAGTCACAGGAGGAGAACTTGCCCCACAAATTAAGTGGTACTGAACGACCAGCATTGCTCATTTATTCCATCCCCAGACAGGCTCTGGAGGTGACTCCCAGCAGCACGTAGCTTCAGCCTCTCCTGGTGGAGCCCAACCAGCCTGACAGGGTCATCAGGCTGAGGAACTTCATTCCTTGCCAGACATTCTCCAGGAGGCACTCCGTGCAGAGCAGGTCAGGAAGGGGCCACTCCACGAGTGCAGCAGCATTCCCCCACACACCACCACCACACCACAGGCACACTGGGACTTCATGCCACAAAGAGAAGTAACACTGCTTTAGAGGAGATGGGCACTCTCCTGGTCATTGCCGTGTTTCCAATACAGCTTTTGGACACTTTCAAATCACATCTGCTGTCCACACTATACTAGAATAAAGTATTTTTGCTTCTAGCATATTCCAGAGAAAAACCAAAACAGCATTACCACTACAAAAGGTTATGCCATGCCGTGGAAGCAGTTTAAGGCAGTATCTTCTGTCTGCCAGCTGCCTAAATACAGAGATGCCAAGGGAGAAAAATTACTCACCCTTCCCAAATGTCCTAGGCCCTCTCCTCCTGTTTCAATCTGCATGTCAAAATTAAAGACTATTTCCCTAAAAACTATGAGGAGACTGACCCTGGATCACATAGAGACCTCCAGGCTTGTTAAAATGCTGCAGAAGTTCCAGACAGGCATTAATGAGATAAGGCTTGCCACAGCCAAGGGATTTTAAGCTTCCTCCAGATGATGATGTACAAGAGTACGGGTGTGTAGTTGATGCACAGAGGCAGAGGGACAAGAATAATCTTCCACTGTTAAACACTGGGGTAGAAGTTGGTATCACATCAACCACCATCTTCCATTAATTATACCTTTAAAATGAAAGCTACAAACTTTGCTTTTTTATCTGTATATTTATCCCATCTTCTCACACATTCTCCTCTTTGTCATATCTCACCCTAACTGCCTTGCTTTCTGCTTTTCCTCTGCCCTTCCCTTGTCAGGGTTGAAGACCCTTGGCACACTGACACCAATCACGTGTGTTTTACCCACTCTTGTACAAGGCCACCTTTGGTACTCAACTTCAAGAAGGAACATACAGAAAGGTGGCCCTGTATTTTGGGACTAACATCTTTTTTCTAGCAGAAATCTTATCCTTCTCCATCTGCCTTGTACATTTTCCTCCTTTATATGTGCCAAGAGGTGTCATGATAAACACAAGCAGTTCAAAAACAGCTTGAAGCAATTAAAGCACTTATTTAAACTTCACTGAAATCAACAATTCAGGAAAATGACCAAATGCTGTGGTGCATGTGATGTATGTTATGCCTTGAAGTATTCAGAATTAACAGACTCAGCAATAAAGTTTTATAGCATTTCAAGCTAGAAAGGACTATGAAACCTTCCTAATCTTCCCTGCCCTAATCCACTGTTTCCATGAGGTATCCTTATATAGGATCTGATAATTTGTTGAAATATAGCTGTCAGAAGAGAACATGGGTGTGCCTCAAAGATTGAGGAATAAGCATTTTTCTTAACTCAAGCATATTTTAGAACTTTTTTTGTTATTGCATTCCAAGTCTTGATTTCCAATATGTATTCACCCGTCCCATAGGTAGACACATTTTTTTGTTCCTAGTCACATAACTTTGCTTCCAGACCATGGATAAAAAACCTTGAGAAGCCTCCTGTCTGGTACCTTTTTGCAGAATCCAATAAATCTATCCTCTGACAGCAAGTCTCCATTAGCAACTACTTTGAGTCAGTCCTTTAATTCCATACACTTTGTGGTACAATCTTTCAGCCAATACAATGAAATAAATAGCCAATTGTTTGCAAAATTTCTCCATTTACTATCATTTTTTTTGCATCTCAAAGAATGAAACCAGGTTTGTCTGAATTTAATGGAAAGCTCCACAAGACCACCTTAAATTAAGGTTTAATTAAAATTAAATTCTACCTATTAGGGTTAAATCCTATCTGTATTATTGCACTCTGTAACTGTGGAATACTAAAAGATTCCAAGTATTTTTACATATCTTGGGTACCAGGATCTCCAGTGCATAGTTTTCGTTTCCTCCCCTTTACTCTATTAATTGAATATTTTCGGGTATTTCCTCATAATGTCATGACCCAACAAAAATCAATGCCAACAAGCCAAACTTCCCCTCTGGGACCTTCCAGCCTATCTGGATTTCCAGTTATCTAAATTTATCGGTTCCAAGGCATGTTGATTATTTGTTCCATATTGGTTCCAAGGCAACCTAATTACTGACAGTGGCTAATTTTCACATGACACCATTTAGAGAAGTCTCCTTTCTACCTTTACACCTGCCAACATTGTGTTTCCCCTTGGATATTCTTTGCTGATCTTCATCAGCTTCTCTTTACTTCACACTGATTCTTTTTTACCCTTCTCTAGCCTGTAAGCATTGGATCGGACAAAAAGCGAAAAGGTACTACCAGAGAACATTATCAGTTTAAAAAAGGCACAGCATAATGATAGCTTAAGATTCATAATCCCCTTTATGATAATTTTAATCTAAGCACAAAGCTCTGAAGGGATCCTGCTGCAAGTACAGAAATATTCATTATCTGTGTGTTATGAGAACCACAGCTGAAATCAAAGTTTTCAGATGCTCTATTCTGGTACTATTACTGAAAATGACATTACATACATCACACAAAACTGAGAAAGATACCTCAAGAATAGTAATGTTAGCTTAATATAAACTGTTCTGATCACACCACTTCCTCAAACTCCTCCAAACACCTGTCCACCTTTAAAGCAATACATATTTAATGTTTGTAATAATTTCTCACAAACCTGCTACTTCAACCACTTGCTTTTAGGGCTATTCTTGGAATTCTCCCAAATTAGCCTCTTTCAGATATCCAGGTGTCAAGAACTGAAAAGTCCTCAGCCAAACTGTGACACACTGACACCTGCAAGACCCAGGTTTTTAAGAATCTCCCCAAACCATACTTTTCAACACTTTAATCACCACAATAGCAGCAGTACTGTTAATTTGCTGTCCCCAGCCACAACCCAGTCTCCTTTACACCCAGACTTCACAGCTTTCTGCACTTAATAACTGCTTCAGATGCTTCTTCAGCAATGCAAGTTTCTGCAGACTCTAGTTTCTTGCTTACAGTTCCAAGCTCCCTTTTCCCCCTCAAATGCCTGTGAATTTGAAACAATTTCCTTGTAGTTCCAGTGGCTCCATCCCAGCCACCACACCATGTAATGTCCCTCTGGAGCACTAAAGCCACATCTTAAAACCTAGTAGGGTTTTTTCCCATCCCCAACTAATTTTGCCAGCAAGCTGTCCCAAGCAAGGTTCTTTTTCATTAAAGCTAAAAAAATATGTTCTGGACACAAAATGCCTTTAAACATTTTAGAAAAGTAATCAGGATTTTAACTGCATATTTTGGGAAGTCAGTGACACTTTTTGTGTTCATTTTGATCTTGCAGATCTGGCAGTGTTTGTAGTTGAGAAAAAACCAGCAACATAAATTAAGTTCATCTTTTCCCTGTGGTTTTTCTAACATATTTCTAACAACCCAACAAACAAGCAATGGCAATAGGGAAACATTCCCAAGTCACAGAGGAGACTCCCCAAAGCATTTTTCTGATGGAAATTTAGCTGAAATTTTGCTCTGAATGAGTACAGCCAAGTGAGAAGTCACAAGTCACTCTGGGCAAGTACAAAATACTACTTTGTCTCTTTTAGTCCTTCTGGAAAGCGACAGCATCCACTGAAAGCCATGAGAAGCAAACGAGCTGAATTGAAAAAGAACTGCAAAAGCACTAAGGCTCGAGGAGGAGACAAATTTTGCATCCAGAAAGCTCATGCCTTAAAAGCAGTGCCAAAGCTCATTCCTGCCATGCCTGTTCCTGCAGGCAGTCGTGCCTGAGCGGTGCCTTCCAGCGGCCGGCGGAG
Source organism: Hypocryptadius cinnamomeus (assembly GCA_013400635.1). Lineage (NCBI taxonomy): Eukaryota > Metazoa > Chordata > Aves > Passeriformes > Zosteropidae > Hypocryptadius > Hypocryptadius cinnamomeus. The sequence continues at coordinate 29,068 of VYZP01060103.1, forward strand.
AGAGCCAGCTGCAGATCCCGAGGGAGCAGCACCCACGCACATCTGGAGCCCTCCTGCAGCTGCACCCACGCACATCTGGAGCCCTCCTGCAGCTGCCAGCTCCTGCCCTCTCCCAGTGAGCCCCGGGTTCAGCCCCTGCAGGAGTGCTGTGAGGGAAGGGCCCAGCCAGGCAAGCAGGCACTGAATCATGTGGATGGCACTTTCCATCTGGAGAGGCAAGGGGGAAATGTTTCCCAGTGAGAGGAAGGGCAGATGGCTCACAGCCAGCCATAATGGACATCCCCAGAGAGCCCTTACTCCCTGTGGCATTTCACCAGGGAGCACGCAAGGCATTAGAGCCATATGTAGGCAGTGCCAGTTTGCTTTTCTTTTCTTTTTCTAAAAAGAACCCTTGTGCTTTATGCCCTTTTTTTAGAAAATACATCTTACCAGCCTGCCTGAAAGCCCACACCACTCCCAGGCCTGAGTCACACACCCAGCAGTGCAGGGGGGAGGCACAGAGGAGGGGAAAGGAGCTGCAGCACCAAGGAGCTCAAACAAGACATACCATCAGCGCTGATGACGAGGCCAGTCACACCCATGATGAGAAAGACAGATGTTTTGCAGAAAGTCAGCCGCTGCCTCATATTAGCAGTTATGGAAGTGGAGAGTTCAGACATCATATTTTCCTTCAGTCTTCATCCTTTGCTAGCCAGGACAGATTCCAGAAAGCCAGGTGTCTGGCTGCAAGAAATACTGCAGCCTTAGTTCTAAATTCTTAGTCTTGGCCCCTCCTGAAGGCATCACGGTGTCTGTAATATCCCAGGCTTTCTAAGGCAACTGTGCCATCACTGCTCCAGCAGTGGTGAGAAAATCCAGGACAGAAGATCAGTTCTCTGCTGCTCCTGAGTTTTGGTTCTACACGTATACAAATCTCTCCTGTAGGTACCAGAGGCTCCATAAACGAGAACACACATGTCTTCAGATAACCCCCACAAAATCAAAACATTGCAGGCAGATTACAGAAACCAACAAAAGAACCAATTTTTTTCCTAAGACTGGGGAAAAAAGCAGCCTTGGCATAAGCATTCTCTTGTGCACAGAACTTGCTGCAGGGATTAAGGGACAGAGATCTGCTTGGTATTCAAGGACTGGAGTTTGGGGGGTTTTTTGGTTGGGTGTTTTTCAGGTTTTAGGTCTATAAAACCTCCTCCATGCTACTCACATGAGCTAACCCACAAGGTGGTCTTTTCCCACACCCACAGTTTCAGGGTTATCCACAAAAGGGAAATAACACAGGTATGAGGTAGCATAGACAAACAGCCTTGAAACAAGCCAGTCTGCTGCCCAGCAGTGCCCTATCTCAATCTCAGCAGGTCAGTGCCTTGAGTCCAGACTGCTGTAAAGGGAATCACAGCACAGGTCCAGCTGGAACGGGGCTCAGGTCATCTCTAGCCCAGCCTTCAGCCCAAACAGAGACAACACTAAGCTATGACCGGCTTACTCAGGGCTCTAGCCAGTCAGGTCTTAAAAACTTCCAAGGAAGGAAGGTGCAGTCTCCCTGGGCAGCTCTCTCTCCAGTGCTCAGTTATCCTCACTGTGAAGCCCTTTCTCCTTACCAGTCTGAACCTCTCTCACTTCTGCTGATGTCCATTTCCTCTCACCCTCCTGCCATGCTGTGGTGTAAAGAGCCTAACTTTTTCCACTCTTTTCTACAGACCTTCACATCACAGCATCCAAACTTTGGAGAAGAGAAATTAAACCAGGTCTCCTAAGCACAGCAACTCAAAGATGCTTCTCTTGCTTCACAAGTCACCATGAGCTTCAAAGAATTTTGCCACAGCTGAGGACTCTGCTCACATCCAAAATCAGGGGCAGCACTCAACACCCTTAGTGCAGAACAATGGCAAATTACTTTCCTCCTGTCTACTGGAGATCAGCCCATCTCACCCAAAAAAGCACACTCCTTACCTCTGCAGGCAATTTCAGCTGCAGGAAGAGCTCAGAGATGTGCGCTGCAGGGTCACTAAACAGCCTGGGCTCATCCCAGCAGAGCTGCAGGAGTGCAGTGAGCCCAGCTCCAGGTGAGCCACTAAAGCCCATCAGGAATATTGCTCTTGGCCCCTACACTACAGGAGAGGAGCCTCCACCAACTTCTGCCCTGCATCACTGCTCAGGACACATCCCATCTGGCAGGGAAGGAGGCCTGAAGCTCCCTAAGACACCCAAAGCTCCCTAAGAGGCTATTAGAGCAGCCTGGTCTCTATTTCTCACCCCATATGACTGACAGATTGCATGAAAGGACAAAGCCAGCCCCAGCACAGCTGCAGAGGAATGTTTTTCTTTGGCAGAGAGGAGAGAGATGAAGTGGGTGTCACGTTTTTCCATTAAATTTTTGCCTGTCACCACAGCAGAGCCAGATCACATACAGAAGATTGAAAGCCAGTTAGCAGCAGATGGCAAAAAAAAAATAGAAGGTAGTAGTTTCCAAGACACAGAGAAGGCACAGAGAGGTCACTGGCAGTATTCAGCTCCACATTTGGATGGATGGCACCTATGGGGACAGCTCTAGCAATTAAGATCTATCCCATTTAACCACACTTTATTTTCCCACATTGCCTTCTCTGCTTCCCTACTCACCATCAGGAGAGGGAATGCTCATTATTTGGTAGAGTATGTGTATCCTTCCTGCACACATTTAGCACTCCACTCAATCCAGTGACTTTCTTTTCTGCAGTTGTGATCTGTGTCTGACAGCTCGCAGACAGAGAAAGTCCCTGCTCTGAAAAGCTCAGCTTCTCAGACTGAATGTGCCCCTCAGCTATGCCTTGTTAAACCCCACCATTTTCCACCTCTCTTGTCTACTGCCTATTACTCACTTCAGAGAGGTGAAAGGGCAACATATTTGCTAGCAAAATTGTGGCCCTAAGCCAAGCTTATTCTTCACATGCCATTCCTTTTGCTTTTATGAAAGAAAAATAATTTAGCATCCAAGGCAGCCTCCACTTTTCACCAGCACTTGACATCATGGAGGGGTGGTAGGGCCATGGACCAATCCAACATCAGTGCTTCCTTGAAAATCATGTCTGTCTGTTTTTCTGCTACATACCCACATCCTTCTCAAACAAGCCTTTTTCCTACTGACCCTTGAACAAATACCTTTTCCAGGCAAGCCCTGTTCTTTCCAGTGACATCCAAATCAGAGTCCACTGGTATCAAATAAATACACACATGCACATCAGGCTTGCATCTAAGCACAACTCATAAATCTACTCTGACTATTCCCACTGCACATTCCTTTAGCTCAAAACACAGTTCCACTACCCCTTCCCCAGCCAAATATTCCTACCTGCCTTTTCACGTCAGCATCAGTACCTGGGCTGCTACAGGGCAAGCTGTGTCAGGGAACTGACAAACCTGAAAGCTAATTTCTGGCAAAAAAAGTAATTTCCAAACTGGATGAGCTCGCAGGCAGCTGCCACAACAGCCTGTGGTTACATCCAGGTGCAGAACTGCACTGTCAGGTCTTGTCACCCACAAAAAAAAACACAGCCAGAAGGCATCTCCATGATTCAGAGAGAGATGAATAGGGAGCAACAGCACAAAAGAATGTGCCCTCCTGCAAACACAGACTAAGAGCTCTACTGTGACAGCACCCCTCAGGGACCCACCAGGACCCTATTTCTCTTGGAAAAAGGCAAGATGCTCTAGGGAATCAGAGGAATTAAAGGGGGGGACCTCGTAAGCTCAGGGTCGGCAGCCAAGACAGCCTGTGACAAATGCCACTGAGCCAGGTCAGACACGGTGTCTGACAGCAATTTCACCTATCAGTAATTGCTAATCTCACCCACAAAATTATCCTTCTCCAGAAGTGTGAGAAGCAGCCTAAGACAGAGGATACAGAGATGATGGATGTTTAAACCAAGTATTACGAAGTGACTGGAAAACAGCTTTTGGGAATGCAGGGAGGAAGGTGTACAGACAGCAGTAAGGACAGCAAGGCCTGATAACCAACATTTGGATACAAAAAAGCAGCACCTGTCTGCGAGTGCAAAGCCAGCAGTAAAACCTGTCTGGTCAGAGACAGGGGGCTACTTTCAAAGTGTCTTCAAAGCAACAACCAAGTATCTCAGAGGGACCTTGTGAGCTGAGGGACCAAGAGAAAACGAGCCCACAGTGACACACAGCTCCCAGCTCTTTGGAGGGAGGAGTAGCCAGCAAGGCACAGCACACCCTGGCCTCCTCTACAGACACAGATAATCCTAAAAAAGCTAGACTGCTTCAATAAAAAACTAGTCCCCGTCCCATGATAGGGGAAACTCACTTAGCCCTAGCTAAGAAGGGACTCTTCACATTGGAAACAAAGACCTGCAAAGAGCACAAGTTCCCACCAGCCCTGTAGATAAGTTGAACAACTCCAGACACAGGAAAGCCCTGTCTGGTAACACCATAAGTGAAATTCCTTTACCCCTGCTATCGTGCACAACCTGCTCCATGCGTAAGGACTGGCTTTCCAAAGGAAACATTTACAGAGCACAGTGCACATCAGTCACGTCCATTAGGAAAAAGAATAAATAGTGGGTTTGTACATTATGCTGGCTCATTCCTATCTACCACGCTTCAAAGTTGGTCCCAGGACAGACTGACATTTTTTCCAGCTCCTGTCTTCGCTGCAGATCAAGCACTTCACTATACAGTTACAGCCAGGAACTCAATACCCCCATTTTTCTAATTTTAACTGTCAGAAAACAGCAGGGTAAAGTTTCAAGGTCTCCTACTTGTGTTTATCTCAGCTTTTAGAGGAACTGTAGATCAGTTAGACCCATTAAAAGTAAGTGACATGTCTCTTGGCAAACTGGAATAGTTTTCTTATTTAAATTTGGGAAGAAAATGAGGAGGAGAAATGGTTTTCAGTGCAAGGCACCATGTACAACTAATTTTGCTGTTCAGCAGTTGTGATGTTGACTTTTTTATTCCTATGGAAAGTCATTGACAAAATTTAACACTACTGCTTTGTATGAGCTCTGTATACAACTATTTAAAAATCTCACTTTCTCATTTCCCCTCCTCACTGCAATTTTGGAAAAATCTTTACAAGTACTGACTGTACAAATATTTTACATAAAGCCAGCTGCAGGTGTATAGAGAAGAAAGAATGAGGGATTTCAACTTTATGGTTTGTGGGCAACAGACCAAACCTCATGTGCAAATAAATGAAGTAGTTCTCCCCCTACCAAAATGAAACGAAAATTGGATCCAACTATACTGACACCAGAGAGCTACATGCAGCCACCACACAATGAGATACAGCCAGCTCCACATCCACACCCGCTGCAGCAACCACAGCTTTCAATTAAATACACACAGACTGTAAAAATCAAGCCCTGACATCCATTAAAATAACGACTGCCGTACTCCAAAAGCTCGAGACACCCCCTGGCAGCTCATCCAGAAGCAGCTTTCCTGCAGAAGTCATTAGGAACACAAAGTAGCAGCAACCATCGTTTTTGTGGCAAAGGAAATGAGTCACCAGGCAAGCACTGCTGAGGTTCAGAGGTTTCTGATGGGGAGGAAAAAAGGCCAGCTCAGAGTTTCCCAAGCCCATCTTAGATGCCAATCACAACCCTGACCATTAACCTTCACCTTTGGTTTTGCTTTCACAGGGAGACAGAAACTTGGTAGCTGCAGCCTGGGAAGCCTCCTCCTCTCACTCCAACCTACACTACACCCCTGACCCAGGGCTGAGCTGCCCACAGCATCACCAGAAACATGGAAACAGCATCACAGGGCTCAGACACCACTCAGGCAAAGCAGCAGCAATGTGACATTTCACTAATTTCAATGCTTTCATGAGTTCCAAGTTCAATAATCAGGCTCTTTAACAAATAACCCATTTGGGCTACTTGGCATCTGAAGTTACCTTCCAGTTAACCACTCATCTAGACACCCAGGACATGACATCTAGGAATTTAGTCCTAAATATCTGAGCCAGCTGCTGTCCCCCATACCTGTAGGGCAGCTGCAGTTCTACATGTGCCATGCCACAATCACATCCATGCTTGCATGCTGCTGCATTTGCTACCATCTGGAAGCAGCAGCCCATGTGTTAAAATAGCCATGAAAATGGGGGTAAAATAAAACTGCCTCCTCAGTATTACATAAGGAGGTTTTAAATGTCAAAAACCACCTGCCTCTCAGCCCCATCCAGCAACAGGACAGGTAGCTGGCATTTCATGGCATGTTTGTCAGACTTATCCATCTACATCAGATGTGGCACTTGTCACAGAAGACAGGGTCCCAGCTGGGCCATGTCCAACCACAGATCAATTCCAGCAGAGCCCCAGGGCCTCCAGCAGAGCTCTCCCACTTCAGGCCCACCTGTGTGTTATGGAAAGTAACAGCAGCAGCAAGAAGCTGGAGGTTTTGCCACCTGGCCAAACTCCTGCTCCCCTTGGGCAGTGGCAGGTGTTGTGTTTCCCTTCTGTTCAACCACCAGAAAAAAGCACAAAATAACAATAATAACACTAATAATAATAACAATAACACTGCCTTGCACAGTGCCAGCACAGGGCACTACCAACACAGTCACAACAAGCCACAGCACAGCTGAAGATTATATAATGCAGACACGTGACACATACCATAAACACGCCTCTGGGAAACCTTTCAGCCTTTGCTTCCATGGGAAACCACTCTGGAAAAATAACTGCTATAAAGCTATCTGGCATCCAGGTGAGCACTGTAAGGACTTTAACGAGACTTTAACCTCCAGGATTGCTGCCTGCCAATAGCAGAGCTGAGCTCCTCGAGGCCCCACTTTCTCCAGGTACAGCTGATGATATCAGTGACAGCACCAGTGGGGTGAGGGAAGGGTTCCTCACACAGCTCCAGGCCCTGGTGAAATCATCAGCTGTTAAAGAGAAATGTAAATCCCCAGGAGGTTGGATTTCAGCCCTGGTAATTAAGGCAGGCTGGAACAGTTTAAAATAGAGGTCAAGTTTTTAAGTGTATGCATACTTTCACACTTGTCTGCTAGAGTCAAATCAACAAGAGCCAGGAACAACCTTTTTGGTCATAGAAAGGTTAAATTTCAACTCAAAATACACAAAAGGCAGTTGGCACAGACTTCTCACCCTCACCAGTCTGTACACACAGGTCTGACTGTGGAATGACACTGACCCTTCCTCCTGCTTGTGAGCTCTCCCCTCAGTCATCACCATCTTCTCCCTCTTCCCTCTGCCAGTCCAGCTTGTGCTCCCAGGGCTGCATGACTGTCCCAGAGACTTTTCCCAAGCCCACAGTTTCCTTGGCTGCAGAGCTGCACATCCAGCTAAGGGGCACCTCAGGAGTGTGTGAAGAGCAGATGCTGTAGGACCCGTGTTCCTTGGCTGTGAGGGTGACAGACAGCACGGGGTGTGGGCACTCCTGCAGAGGGGGCACGGGAAGGGTCTCCTCATCATCCCAATCCTTCCAGAAAAACCCTGCAGTAAGTTTGCAAACAGCAGAACAACAGGGTCAAACCAGTCCTCCCAGACTGAAAGCACAGCCCAGGAGAAGAACAGATGTTTCATCCAGAGAGCTTGTTTGTTTGTTTTGGGTTTTTCAAATGATTCTATGAAGTTTCGGCCAGAAGTAAATAGAGACCTTGTGTTTCATGGTATCAAGCATGGTATTCTCCTCCACATGGCAGGGCACATTCACAAAAGAAAAAGGTCAACAGGCGAAAGTGTGGAGTTTTTTCACTCTAAAGAATGTCAATTTCATACACATTCTTTTCTTCTTTAAAGATTGCAATACTTCACTACCCCTACTTTATAGCATTTAGTTGTTTTGGTTTTTTTCCTGAAACTTCTTTCAGAAGAATTCCAAGAACGACCACAAAGAGAAATTGATTTAATGCTTTTTATTTGGCTTCAAGAGGGTCTCTGAAGAAATCTTAAACTTCTAAAAAGACCCAATCAGCAAGACAGCAAACACAAACAAATCAATGTCAGTGCTACTCCCAACAAAAGTCATCAAAGCCCAATATTTTGCAGATCCAGCTACACACTGCCCCTTACAAAATGCTCATCATCATAGCATTCAAAGCTGAAAATCCCCAATAAAACTTGAAAACAGCATCCCATTTCCATCCACTAGACAAACAGGATGTTTTCTTAGCAAGACACACTTAATTCTCAGGCTCCTGGAAATAGGGCAGAAAAGACATATCCATGTCACTGCAGCCACAATTTCTAGCCCAAGTGTAAGATCTCCTTCAAAGCACTAATTAAAGAAGACATGAGAACACTGAGTAAGAAAACAAAAGTTAAGAGTGGCAACTCCATTCTCATCACAAGGATCCAAACAGAGCAAGAGGAAGTATGCCAGCACAACTGTAAAATCTGCAGGGGAACACTCTCCAAAAAACCTCCCATTTCATTCACAACAGTCTTGTTGGTAAAGAAAAAAAAAAACCACAAGAAAAGAGCAGTTTGAAGGAAGAGCTTTCCATTGTTAAGTGCTCCTGCTGGCTCTTTTAAAAGCCCAAGCCACCATAACATGATTGCTTTTCCCCGGATCTACCAGAAGATACACATTGCGCAAGAATGCCCAAGACTTTCAAAGACAAAGAAGGCAAACACTGTTTAAAGACTGTCAGGCGTGCAGCAGGCTCGCTTCCTGCTGGAACGAGGCTTGGAGCGTGTGACGGACACGATCCCGGATCACTGAGTCTACCACACACCACAAATAAGATTTTCCTTGTTTGCCTTACAAGACTAACGCCAAGATCAGCACAGAGGCAGTGGCTGCGGGATGCCCGCTGCTCCCAGGAAGAGCCGGGTGCCTCACTCCGGGGCTGCATTTGCACCTCACCCTCTTGGGTGCAAGGAAGAAACGCGGAGCCTGTGGCAGCCCCTGGGGCACTGCCCCATGCCAGTGGCCACCACCAAGTTCCTCTGGCTCTCCATCCAAGCACGTGCTCGACAGCCGCACCGAGCGTGGGTGCCCCGCGCCTCGCACCAGCAGCGGACTGGAGGAGACTTCCATGCACACTTCCACTCGGGATTTACACCTACAGGGGTTTACAGAGGTGTGTCGCTGTGCTTGCGAGAAGCCTCCTGAGGAACAGTGAACCAACAGTCACATTTCCTCCCAAGTGCCCTAACTATGCGTTTTACGCAAGCCAGAATATGGGGATTCCAGCCAAAAACAAACAACAAAAACATCGAAACTTGTGTCACTTCCTCCCTGCGCTTGGGGAGCGGGACGGAGCCGGGACAGTCTGGTCTTGAAGAAGACACGGCCAGCAATTCCTGAGCGGTCGCCCGGGAGAAGCGGCAACGCCGAGGGCGCAGAGGAAGCCCCGGCCGGGCGGGGGAAGCGGCGACGGACGGAGCGGGGGCTGCGGGATCCCGGTTACCGGGAGCCGCCGCCAGGCTCGGAGAGGAGAGAGTTGAGACCATCCCGGAGCACCGGGGACCCCAAGGCCTGCCCGAGGACACCCCGGCCCCCGGGGGTGCAGCCCCCGAGGGTCGGCAGTCACGGCGAGGGGCGCGGGGAGCATCTGTTAGCTAAACCCGCCCGGTGCCGACCCTGGCGCCCGCCGGGACAGCCACGGGGAGCCCGAGGAATCGCGCCACGGCCCCCGAAACGCGGCCGCCCACGGCGGCGTCTCAACCATCCCACCCCCGGCCTCCCGGCGCCGCCTGGAGCCNGGGAGGGGACGGGACGGGACGGCGCGGCCCAGGGCACGGTTCGGGGAAGACAGGTCAGAACACACCTTCTGGGAACCAGAACTTCACAGCTCTGGGCAGCCGCACCGAGAACGCTGGTGCCTGCCTCAGATCGGTCCCAGAGCGCTCATCAACCGGCAGCAAAAATAAGCCCAGCAACGGGAAATTATGGTATTTTAAGGCTTGTGTTCCTGCCAAGCCGGGGCAAGACTGACATTCCATTGTTCTTAAAAAGTGACAAGTTGCCAAATATTTAGGATTGAAAAAGCTGGGCATTCCTCAGCGCTTGTGTGCAGCTCCCGGAGCTCTGGCACGGCCGGGTGCTGCGGGCTCAGCTCCACACCAATGCACATTTCCAGGCTGCCTTGTGCAGGAGCCAGAACCGGACGTCCTGGCGTGCTCTCTCTCTCCTAGACCTCCCTTGAGACATCACCTCTTGTGGCAGCCACTTCCATCCACTCAGAGCCAGCACCGGTGCAGCACGAGTCATCCAGTCCTTGCTCTGGAGAGCCCAGACTAACCCTCTGAGGAAAACAAAGCCAGAAGGATTTCCCAGCACTTAACAGGCACAACAGCAACAAAAATAGGAAAAATTATGGTGATTTCACCAGGTTTGTTGCTTTAAAGTTTATTAAACTGCTGGAGTTTGATTAGGGAAAAAAAAGTGTAACAGAAGTTACACTAAGATCTCCTGCAAGAATTAGTTATTTTAAGTTAGTTATTCTGAAAAAAGTCAGTCTGATATTTGCCTTCAACAGCAAAGAAAAGCCAAATTACCAGTACCTGAATTGCTACCTTCCACTTTGGCAAGCCCAACCACAGGTACAAACTTCTTGTTTGTACTGCCAGGCACGGTTATCAAAGCAATTCCATTGTGCCAGTCCAGAGATGCAGATTGTGAAATTTGTAAAGGTCAGTTCCTGATCCAGGAGCCTCCGTGTTTTCATTGGATGTGTTCTTCCTTTCAAAGCTTTTGAGGCCTTGTGATAATCCCTTTAACAAAAGGGATTGCTGGCTGAGATTAGCACCTTCTAAAATCACTGCTGTGACTAGATAATTTCTTGGGGATGGGGCACTAAATGAGTATTTTGCCCATATGGGAAGTCTAAAGGGAGACCCATGTTTGCCTTGTAAACCAACAAAATAAAGGCTACCTTACAAGAAGGTGGTCCTGACTGGGTGAATGCAGCTTCCTTTGCTGAGCATGATGAGAACAAGGGGCTCCCAAGGACTGGTGTTTGACCAAGAGTACTGGGCTGAATTTTCTCACCCCAACACATTTCTCAGGCAGAAATATTTACTTAAGGAAGAAGTTGCACAGGCACACACTTCTGTCCTTCCCCCTTGGGTAAAGCACTCACACAAACTGAGGCACCCTGGGTAAACAGCATGCTGCTTTCCCCAGTGGTTTCCACTCTTCCTGCACCATATAAAGCTGTGTCCCTCTCCCTTCTGCTCTTCCCCAGGACCTCTCTCTTTATCGCTGGTACTGAGGCACAGCTGCTGCTGTGAGACACAGAGCTGCTGAGAATTCATAAGTATGCTGGAAGACTTCTTTGGCCTCTGAAATATTTTGACACGCAAAACTATCCATTTCTGGGGCTATAATATAAAATATAAAACACAATATTAGTAACTGGGCATCTTGCCCAGTTACTGACACATTATTAAAATTAGTGTTCAAGGCTACATTAAGTTTTGAGCTTCAACATCTGTGAAACAATGACGCAAGACTTTGTAAGGAAATGTGACCAATTTGCTTTGCATGGTGGCAGCCAACAGCATAGAGACCACACTGATGTGTTTGTGCTGCAGCACCAGTGCTTCTTGGGAAAGGAAATCTGAAATAGCAAGGTTCTGCTAGAGGCTGGCAGCACATACAGGGCACCAAGAAAGAAGAGACAAAAGTGGAGGAAACTAACAATTTCCAGAGAATATTAATTATTCAGTGTGCTGATACAACACATGGGACAGCAGTGTAATGTGTCCCATGTTGCTGCCCACAGACTGATACTACACCAGAAATCAAGCACTGGGGAAAGCACCTCAAAACCTACAAGAACATGATACAGACACAGCTATCCTAACTTTATCCCATACTCCCTGGAGGATTTAAATGGTAGACTTCAATAGTTACCAGCCTGCTGAAAATCAAGGCTCTTTCTCCATGCTTCATTACTTTTCTCTTAGAACAGCTATAATAGTATTATTAAGTTCCAACTCATGTAATTCTGAGAGCATTTTTGATTTCTTCTTTTGTGTAAGACCCTTTCCTCACCCCACTCTTCTGAAGTGGGGTTGAACTCACCCCACAGCACAGAGGGAGAGTGCAAAAATTGACCAAAAATCTACAAGCACATAAAAGGGTGGGGAGTTATTGTCTGCACATACAGGGAAGAGAAGAGCTCAGTTTTTGTTTACTGAGAATTCTGCTCCCTTTCTACAAGGAGTAGAAAGCCCACACAGAAAACACACATAGAAAACCAAAGCAACTAAGAAAGAGGAGGCTGCTAAGGCAGAGCTCCAAACAAACATCCTTACTTAAAACATCAAAGAACAAAGCAAGCAACAATACAAAGCCTGGCAAAGGAAAGGTGCTCTCTTTCTCCTTGCAGATCCGGGTTACAGAAGCCACAACTCCTGCAACCACATCATTACTCAGTTCTTGATCAGGTCAGCTGCACAAAGGTTCATTAAATATTTACAGGTGACATTTTTCTGACTTGTGACAACCAGGATCAAGATAACCATCCATTTTCTACAGCCGCTCTGTTCAAATCAGTTTGAGAAACCAACCAGCAAGAAAAGAACAAACAGCAACAGAGCCCACAGGATGAAAACTGCCAGGGTTCTGACCAGATACCAGTAAAAATCTTACCCCTTGAAAGCAACAGAAAACAGCCACAGCTAGAGATTTCTTCAACAAATTCCGCACCTCTTAAAGAGTGCAGGACACAAATTTCAGGTATAAGAATATAAAGAATAAACCAGCAGTAAATTTCTAATCACAGTAGTTACTGGAGATTTTTGTGAAATGGCCAGGTATGGCATTTTTGGAGCTGAATTTTTACATGGGACTAAGCAACAAGCAGAAGAAAAATCTCACACACGCTGACACACGTTCCCCACATGAGGATGTCTAGGGAGAAACCCCCTGAAAGTTATTTCTTTGTGTGTTGTGGAAAGACTTTACTTGCACTAACAAAGCAAATTTGTTGTGTAAATGAGATTTAAATCACACTGCTGTGCTGAGAAGCTCACCACTGCCAAGATAAACAGACACCAAGTCTTAGCTTGTACATTCAGACACGCTCAACTACTTGGCAAAAAGGCTTCCACCACAGAAATTTCAGAGTTAAAAATAGAAGGTGAGCTTGAGAATAGTAAAGTTTTCTTCCCACTATCTTGGCATTTCATTTCTTTTCTGACACATGAAAAAAAGTGGGATAGCCAGCCCTGAAGACAGCCTGTTACTAAACCCACATAATTGGTACACTGACAGAAATACAGGCTCCTTTTACCAGAATCATCTTTGCTGTTGTACCCAGGGGCTTCTCTAAGCTCCATTTCAGCTGTCCTGCCTTTGCAATTCCTGCTCCTCTGCAAGGGCTTTCACCAGGCCCCCACAGGCACTGCTGGTCTTGAACTGAAATGTGCCCTGTCTTTGGGACCACAGACACAGTGCCCCCAACCCCACAGAACACAGAGGAGAACGAGAGGGCTATTTTGGTGAAGTGGGACTTGATTTCTTTGGCTGAAGCATCTTCTACTTCTTCATGACTCATAATTTCTGTGGACAGAGCAATTACTGCAGAGTAATGAGGAATAAAGTTGAAAAGGTTCTTTGCTCTGTGACACAGGCACAATGCCACGATATCTTCCTCAAAGCAGCTACAAACACAAGCAGAGAAGACAGTGTTTCCTACACCTTACAGCAGGCTGACAGAAATAACTGAATGCCATGGAGCTGCCTTGCAGACCAGAATAGCTCTGCCTCAGAGCTGTTCAGAAACGCCCCAAACACTTGGTGAACATGCTGACATTTTAAAAAGAAGTCACCCATATTTATCTTTTGTAATTATCTCCATAAATACATAAAATAAATTCCTTGTTAAGGTCAAACACTTCTAAATATCCTGGCTGATGCAAGCAGCCAGGGTTTGCCTCATCAGGTTTACACAAGATGCTAACACAGACAAGAAAAAGCAGAATGCCATTTTCCAGGGGACACTGTGAGAAAACACCCATTGCCTAGTTACAAACAAGGAATCACTGTATTTCACTCAGGTGATACCATTCCCATTCCATTTCCTCACAGAACAAATCCATATAGCTAAATCCAAATAGCTAAGCTAACCCTGAAACCAACCAGATGCTATAGGAATGCTGATTTCACACAGGATTTTCTCACTAAGTGAAATGACTTAGTTACAGATTAACTTTGCCCCAGAGTAGCAGAGCAGACATAAGATGAACACACAGCAAGCCTTTGCCACTGGTTATTTTTGCTGTAACTAGGGCAATGCAGAACCATTTGGGAAGGCCAACCCTGCTGCCAAGCTGTGCTGAACATTCAGCACACTGCTTCCAGTGTGTGCTCAAAGTCAGTGTGTGCTGTCTTTGTAGCAGGTCAATCTTTAAAAGTGTACTAGCTACTTTAAATAGAAATGGAAGGGCAAGAAAACTCAAAGTTCTTGAGTAAATATTTTTCCTTGCTGGCATCTAATCCTAATACCTTGTGCTAGCTCTGCTGTCTCCAGCTTGAGCCAGGGGCAGAGATTAGCAGGAGCCATTCAGCAGCTGCAGAGTTCTGGCAGTTCTGGCCACTTCATTGTGGTGGCAAAGGGAATCCTTGCTGCCACTTCTGCTGAGTCTGGAGGAAAAAGGCAGCTCCCAGACACCAAAACAGACACTGCCATAAGCTCCACCACCACAGTAGAGTGCAAACAAGGTGACCACTGAATGAACAGAAGCTCAGCACATTTGCTCAAGGCCTCCTAGCAGAAAGCTCAAGATAAACCCCAGCTTTTAACAAACAGGAAAAATTTGTGTGGACCAAGCACAAACTACTTGGATCACTACTGTGCAAGAGCACCATCACAATTCTCACAGCAGTACAACACACTCAGATTAAACAAGTAGCTAAAGGAATTAAAGCCAGTTCTTTCTATTTAAAAAGACATTCTCCTGTGGATAGCAACCCACTGAAATAGCTAAGCTTTTGCAATACATCTGACACCCCAGTATGCCAGTGACAAGGGCTCAGATACTTGTTAGAGCTTTAACATCAACCAGAAACAGATGCTGAATTGAAATAATTGAAGTTTTTGTTAGTACAGACAACATGCACAGGGCATTAAAAACCCCCAAAGTTCAGTAGGGGAAAGAGCTGCAAAGACTATTCATGTGTTCTGCATTGGGATCAGAGAGAGATGAGATACAAAATCCCACCAGCTCTGAAGGCAGGAAATTGTCACTTCTAATATCTTTCTTTCCCTGTTCCATCATGTTGTATTACTGTGGGAATTTCCCCTTCTCTTTTTTTGTGTAGTAGAATTAAACACGTTTTAGTTGAGCAACTTCTTACCAATAATGCAATAACTCTAACTCTGACAACAAAACGCAGCGAAACAAGGGCCACTCCCACACTACGAATCCCGGACCCGGAATGTTTCTCATGCTTTCCATGAGACTCCCCGAAGGCACAGCCAAGGCAGTCGCTCCTCCAGCTCCTCCTGATGGCAAACCATGAGCACAGCACCCTAACGAGGGATGGGATGGGAATGCTGATGTCATCCTACACCAAACACCACAACAAACAAGACCTAAGCAGGGTTTGGAGAAAGACAATACCTAGGATCAGCAGAGGGGCAGGTACAAATGCACAGGAGGCCTTCTCCGCGTCTGTGACAGAAATCTCCAGCTGAGCACTAGTCAAGGTCAATGGTTCTGCTTTAAACTCACTGTCCAACTGGCTTAGTGAAGGAAAAACAGGGAATGACACCTATAGAACAGAGGAAGGATGTCAAAAGTGAGAGGGGATCAGGCTGGCAGGCCCTGCAAGACTGGAGAGAGATTAAGGCAGACAAGGACAGAAGGTTTGAAAATGGTTGAAGATGCAAAGAGTGACTCCCCATTTATATATTCATCAGCTCAAGAACTGATACAGATGCCTGGGGCACTTCTCCTTTTAAGAAATAAAGAAAGTAATACAAAAGATCGTAACAGAGAGAAAGCACATGGGAGAATAAAACACACAGAAGTACCCTCTAGGTAACAAACATTTTATTTATTTCTTAAAGAAACTACAGCAATGTATGTGACCACAGAATTATGAAGCACTGAAAACCAAAGGAATGAAATGGCCTGGATCCAAGCACTAAGGACATCACACCTTTTCTCTCACCGAGCCATCACTCAGAAAAATCACATTATCTGAAAAGAAATTTTTAAAAATTAATCTTGAGCATTATTTTGCCTTGTTGCAAGCCTTCACACCATGAAGCCCAGCTATCTGAGTAAAAATAAGTTGCTAAGATGTGGATTTTGGAAGAGAATAATAGTTGATAAAACAGTGTCCAATACAAGGTTCCTTCTCTATCTCCCCTGAAAGCAGACAATTCAAGGTGGCCGTATGTACTATGAAACAAGTGTGCTAAAGCTGATGAAAAGCTGCTAAATAGTGAAAGACATTAAAAACATTTTAAAATAATGGTTTAATTATTTCACTACAATCTCCATCAGTTACAGCTTATTTCCCTTTGTCATGTTCACTCTGCACTATATACTATATACCATGTCAACAGCCTGTAGGACTATGGGAAGCTCCTACTTCATCAAGCCTAAGGAATTTCTAAAGTGTCTTGAGACTGGTCCTCTTGAACAAGAAACCATTAGGCAAACACTAATTTTAAAAGATAATTGCTTCTTCCTTGCAGTAATTTGTAGCACTGCTAGCTTTTAAAGAGGCTGCAGAAACATCCAGGAATATGACTGTTCTTTTTCCTTTTTTCTTTCCTTCCTTTTCCTCTGTCCTAGCTTTTTAGACATACTTGTGTAACAGAAATGTTTGCTCTACTACCCAATTAATTAATCCCTCATTCAAAAGCAACACAGTAGCAGCTCTATCTACAATAAAGATACAGGATGCTCAGGCTATTTAAAGGCTCAAGGAACAAGTTGAGTTTCCTAGTTTTCTTTGTTGTGTAAACCCAAGGCACAAATCTACTCCTTATCCATTCTGTGGGGTAAACAAATGACACCAACACTTTGCAGCTGGATACTCTCATTTTCTGTGTGTTCACAAGCAGTGCCAGAGGAAATCTTCTGGTACACACTATCCATTATCTCAAAATCCCTGAGTGTGGATACTGAGGATGAAGACAAACCAAGCTTCATTTCAGAGGCCCTCCACCCTCTTTTCATTTTAAAAGGGCAAGGGGCACCTTGGTGCTTTGCTTCTTACCTGCTATAATTGTTGTGGCCTGTCGCCTCACATTGTTCTTATCTGTATATTCACCATAATCTATCTTCCCTTCAACAAAGATTCGAGAGCTGAAAAAAAACAAGAATTTGATTTTGGTCAGAGAACTGCGCTGCTGTCTTCCACTCTATAATCATTGAATGGTTTGGGTTAAAATGGGATCCTTAAGACCACACATTCCAAACCCCTGGCCATAGCAAGAATACCATCCACTAGATCCAGCTGCTCAAAGCCCCATCCAGCCTGACTCTGAACACTTCCAAGGGATGGGGCATCCACAGCTTCTCTGGGCAACCTGTGCCAGGGCCTCACTACCTTGACAGTAAGGTTTACATCCATATATTCAACCTAAATTTTCCCTCTTTCACTTGGAGCCCATGACTCTTTGTCTTATCACTACACTTCCTGATGAAAAGGCTGAATTCAGAATCTGATTCAAAATACACAGGCTTTTGTATCAGTTCAGTTGTTTGTAGCTGCTCTGCTAACTTGTTTTATGGCACCTGTATCTTACTACAGTTCCTGGACACCATTATTACTACATTAATCCAATATTAAGGCATTAAATCTCACCCACATTTGTTATTCACTTACCCCTTCCTCACATACTGATAGGTGACATCCCTGAGGCCAGGTCTGAAGACAGAGATCCTGTGCCATGTCGTCTTCTGACTGATATCACCTAAGGTACACAGAAGTAAAAGAGCTGGATGCCAAATCCTCTTTGTGATACAAGACTCAGAAATTAGTTTCAAAGCATTGGTATTCTCAAATTATGAGAAGTGATTTGAAAACAGAAGTGTACTAGAACTCCATCTCCCACTTCACTCCAGAACTAAGTGTTCCACTTGTCCGTGTCCAAACAAATTCTTGAGCAGAAGCACAGTTCAAACCAAGACATGGCTTTTTCTGTAAGACAGTGCTCATGCTAATAATTTTTTCCCCCTCAGACACTTCACACTGAATAGAATCTAGAGAATGAGACATCTGCAGATGCAAACTGATGACAGAATCTATGAGAAAATTATGTTTTCTTTATTCTTCTGAAACACAAGTAAGCGTACATAACCTGCTATGCCTCCAATACACCCCCACCAGTGACAAACTGCCCACTCAACACACTCTCCTCTCCTCCTGAGGAAAGTCAACAGCAGATCTCTCTTCAGTACATGCTGCTGGGGATTAGTAAGACACACACAAATGCACCAGCATCTCTGCTGAGCTCAAAGGAACCTTCCTGCACCCCAGAGATTTGCAAGTGTGCTGCTGCTGGCCATGCAGCCGTGACGTGGGACACATTGCTCGTGCAGACTCACCTCCCTGGCTCACTTCACTATCTCCTGTCCGCCACATCTCATTGGTTGCAAGGGAAAATATGGTAACAGGATTTTTTCCTTCCACTTGCCTCATGATAGGGTCCTGTCCAACCCGACCAAGCAGCTGAACACGATTCATGGCTGAAACAAGAGAGACAAACAAACAGGTGAATCATGATGCTTCTAAGCATGGCAAGCCATCAGTCAGCAGCTTTTCTTGAGGGCCAGGATTACAACTTGCTTCACCTCCTGAGCACTTTTTAAGCTCTTGTGACATTTGGCTTTTTCAGGCCCCAACAGATGGTTGACTGGGTCTGTACTGTCATTATTACTGTGAACTAACTGATTTTAAAAGCCAAAGGTTCCTTATTCTTTCTGTTCCATCTCTTTCACAGATACATCCATGTATCACTTGAGACTAAACTGCATTTATGTGACTTTTATTTGTTTCATGATAAAACACAATGCATAGCACTACCTTTGAAACAAAGTTGCATTACTATACTCCATCCTCCGAATGAGAGTCAGTTTTTACACCATTACCAGGCCTAGGCAGACACAGTCTATCCCTTCTCCATGTTCAAGGACAACTGGAAGAGGTCAGGGAAGTATCCCTCGTGCCCAATGACCATGTGAAGTGAATAGTGAAGGCTGAAGTACACCTGGAACAAATTCTGCTGGGGCAGCAGCACACACAAGTGCCCCAGGGACACAGGAGTCTGAGAAACAAGCACACAAGAAACCATGCCAACAGCAGATCCAAACCACTGCCACAGATAAAACACAAGTACCTGCCCTACAGAGGTGGCAGTCCTTGTCAGGCCTTTCTTCTTTTCCCCCCTAAAGTGCTGCTTCACCTGACAGAGACCAGACAGGAAGCCACTCAAGAGTCTGTGTGCTTGAAACAACACATTCTTAGGTGCTACACTGAGGAGCAACCATTCCTACCTGCTTCTCTCCTGCCCTATTTCAGATGTCCTAAAACTGAGACAAACACAATGAGTAACAACTAAACTGCATCTCAGGAGGTACTTACATCTTTCAAGTACCAAAGAGTTAACCGTATCAGAGTCATGTCTTACAAACTGGCGTAGCACCTGAAGGAACAGAGAAATGTGAGTTTCCAAGACACAAACTATGAACAGCATTCACAAGTCTTCACACCTCATTTTCTAAGCACTTGCACAGGCTCTGGAAGTATGTTCTTTGCTAGGTAACTAATGGGGGACCTGAGGAAAGAAATCTCTTCAGCCAAATGAAGCTAGTAAGAGTACTTTAAGAACATCTGGTTAAATCAAGGCTAAAGAATTGCCTAGAAAGAAGTGCAGCCCAAAGATATACCTCCAGCAGTTATTTTTGGGACATGCAGTAACTACTGTTTTTCTCTAATATGTAAATATGAAGGGAGGAGGTCTGTAGGAGAGTGGGGGTTTAGTTGTTTCAGCTTTAGTCTTTGGAAACAAACAGGTCTGATGGTTCTGCTTCGTTTCAGAGATTAACCAGGTGTGCCCAAAAAGTACATCCATCCACTGGAATGAGCAGTGGATACACTGACACGCTTGTTCCCAAGGCAAATCTAGGATACAAAATTCATAGTACTGCAACTGGGAAAGCTGTACAGGAACTGCCATTATTCCAGCAAATATTCCATCCTAGAAGAAAGGAGGAAGGGGAAAAAAACCCCAGAAACACTTCCGCTAGAGGTCGACGTGCAGGAATTGGAAAAAAGGCTCATTTCCCAGAAGAGGTGTTTCCAGAGCTCACACTCTTTCTCCCCAAGAGCAGACCCAGCACCAAGGGCCCGGCCAGGGGGCACGGCCGGCTGAGGGCTCCGGGGCGCTCGGCTCTGTCCGCCCCTCCCCTTCCCGAGGCAGCGCCGAGCGCGGTTCCGTGTCCGGAGAGTCGCTGCAGCCTCGCGGCGGGGCACAGGGGCTGGAGCTGCTGCTGCTCCCCCGCCGCCCCGAGGGCACCCGGGCCCGCGCTCCGCCCCGGCCCCGCACGGCCCTACCTGCCACGCCGGTCGCCGCCACATGCTGCCGCCGAGCCTGCGGAGGGAAAAGCAGGGCTGAAGCAGCGCCCCAGTGAGCCCCGGCCCGGCCCGGCCCCCGACCCCGCGCCCTCCGCACCTCTCCCGCCGCCGCGCTGCGCCCGCGGCCGGCCGGAACAGGAAAGGGCCGGGCGGGAGGTTCCGGGCGGAAACGCGCCCGAGCCCCGCGGGACGGCAGCGCCTGCACCGCGCACCCCGAGCGCCGCGGCCCGGGCAGCGCCTGCACCGCGCACCCCGAGCGCTCAGCCCCCGGGGGACACCGAGCTCGCGGAGGGAAAAAATATCCAACAAAATTCCATCACTCCATTATCGGTTAAAAAATGATAAAACCTTTATTCGCACGAAACGGTAAGATCTAACAGTAAAAAGCCCGCATGTGCAACATCATAAAACAAACCAGTAGAACCTGGAAATGAGCGAGTTACCAAGCGCTGCCTCATAACAGTGCAGCGCTCTGTCCAACCAACACAAACAAGCGACAAGGACCCCCAATGTTACATTTAGCGGGGAGAGGGGGAAGGGTGTATGGGATCTCAAATACGAAATACACACAACCATTAACATGGGCAACTCCAAAAAGCTGAAAAAGCCCTTTCTAACTGCCCTCATCTTTGCTGAAAGGCTGCAGTTCACAAGCAGGCAGCTGCACCACCTGCGAGGTACTGGAGGGGAGTTGGGCACAGACAGGCCCAGCTACAAACACACTGCAGTTGTCTCCCCCACAGGAACAAGGAGTCCTCCCCGACTGACAGAAAATGAGTCGGGCATCAGGGACCAACTAGTCTGTTAGAGCGCACCCAGTTACAAAAGTTTTGCTGCTGAAATTTGAAAGAATGTTTTTCTTCAACTCCCACTCCTTAACTCAAAGTATTTCCTATTACTCTGTGTTCCCCCTTCAGTGAAACACCACTCCAGCTGCACCCTGAGCCCCCCAGGACAGCTGTGTGTAACTAGCCTGTCTCCTGATTTGTAGCTAAAACTGGCTGCTGTAGTCTCTGCCTACTTGCTCCTAGAAGGGGCCAGCTGTAGATGCTGTCTCCCTGTACAGCCATTATCGTTCCTCTAAAAATATAGTCAGCCCAAGTGTTAAGACTACCAAATCACCAATAACAGGGCCCAACTCAAAGAGGGAAGTGAGTAGAGAAAATGTCATTCTTTTGTCACGGCAGAGTTACTGAGTCTATAGCAAGGCCAATTACACAAGAAATTAAACAGGTGAAAGACTGAGAACAACCTTAAATCCCATTATCCAACACTTCTAAGTCATTCTTTTCTCAGCCAACATCTCATCATAACTAACAGGGGAACAAAAAAAAAAATTAAAAAAAATAGGGCATTGGTCTGTGCAGACCCTCTGCTTTCACAGGGCCACTCAGCAGTCTTTGGACAACACACAAATTCAGAAACCCAGAGTAAAGCTAAACGAGCGACAGCTCTTCCCTCCCACCAGGCGCTTGCTCTTCTGCTTAGAAGAGGTTTCAGACTCTTGTAACTTGGCACTTCCTAAGGCTTGGTCCTTCATGAGGGTCTGGGCAAGGCGAGCTGCTTTAAGTTCCCTGCAGGGGGGAGACGAAGGAAGAGGAAAGGAAGAAAACCATGTCATGCATGATTCAAGCAGCTACAGAAGCAAACTATGAACAATCTTGCACAAGAGGGTTACTGTAATACTCCAGCACTGCTGGAAGGGGGCAACTTCTCAGCCCAGAGGGTAACATGAAGGTTACTGTAGCTGTCTCTAGAGTTCCTGTTTGAAAAGGTAGGAGCTCTGAAGATTTACCAGAAGAAAACTATGTATCAGGTTAGCAACACACTGGCACCAGTATGAGGAACCCCTGGCTCAGGTTTTCTCCCATTGTTTCAGATAGTTGTGAGTGCTGAAACTTAGATCAATGTCATCTCATACATATGTAATACCTAATAAAGGCAGATGCTTCTTTTCCATTGCCTTTCTTCCCTTTCTGGTACTTGCTGTTCTTCCAGAGCATTCACTCTTGTGCCTACACAGAAAACTTCTTCCCCAGCTGACGACTGCACTTAGAGGGGCAGTTCTTAGATCCCAGCACCCCAAAACACTGCTGCCAACAGCAGTGAGAGGGAACAAGGGAAATCTGCCACCACCTGATATTTCTCTTCTTCTGTGCTTAGCCCACTATCTCAGTGCATTTTCAATTCCTCATCTGCCCGCTGGCTGCAGGTTATATCAGCATTTTGCATCACCAGTGGTTGCAGAAAACGCACGAGTTCACTGTTATAACTCAGCCAGCTCCTCCAAGCCAGAGCTGAAGCACAGCTGCTGCCTGGGCACTGCAAGTCCCTGTTTTACATCCCCATCATCCCCCCAGCTCCAGGCACTGGAACTGGCTGGGGATTTCTGCACATGCATTCTCCCAGCACTACCATCCTCCCTTCAAAGCTGGTGACCAGCATGGTTGTGCCCACACCTTCTCCCCTTCATTCCCAAGCCAGCCCTACCTTTCCAGCATGGCAGTCTTGCATTTCTCCATATTGAGCTGCTCCTGGAGCTGCACAGCTTTTCCACATGAAGGACGGAGAACAGGGTGTTTGGTGAGAGCCGTGGCAGAAGGTCTTTGTGCTGGGTCAGGATGGATCATGAGCTAGAAGGCAAAGGAGTTCAGAGTTTAACACTCCCATCACATGCCAGCTGCAAAAGCCACCATCCTGTCAAGACTACTTCCTCACCTTAAGGAGCTCAAGAAAACGGTGGGGAAGCTTCTGGGGGATGGGTGGGATGTTGCCTTTGCGGATGTGGTGCCACAGAGCCCCGTTGTGAGGCAGCGGTGCTGTCCCAGCTGCCAGAGCCACTGTGAGTGCCAGGGCGAAGATGTCTGCCTTGGGCAAGTAGCAGTATTGCTGCAGAGAGAAGGGAAAGGTGTTAGAAAGGAACATCTTGCTACACTAAGCAAAGGTGAGTTGGGGTATGAGCTCAAAAAGAAACAGCCAAGCAAGTGTGTGTATATAGCACTGCCTTCACCACCCCAGTGAGCGGTTTCCTGCTCTTCAGGATGAAAACATTGGCAGCAGGCAGTAGGATTAACCAACAGCATGTTGGCTCTCAGCCAGCCATAAGGACCTTGCAGGCCACATTGGGATTACTGCAGTAACTCCAGAGCATGGCCTAACACGTGTGTACCTCCAGCCTCCACCACAAGGCAGTAAGATACCCATGCCCAACTCTAACTGAAGGCTGCATTGGATACATTAGCCCAATGTATCAGCCCAACAGTTCCTAAATCCACTTGCAGCACAGATACTGTCCCTTAAATACCTGAACTGAATAACACATCCAAGCTGGTTGTTCAATTCTGTTCTGGTTGAACAATTCTTTTCATGTTGGCTGGAGTGTCAAAACTGCAGTCAGTTTAAGAGGTGTGTTGTGCCTCCCACCTCTCCCACTACTTGTTCAGTGTTTGTTTTACAAGGCATCTCTCTGGGTAAATATATTCCTCAATCACATCCAGTAGTTTCATCTCAGCTGGATATGCAAATCAAATGTCTTCAAACTGATGAAGGTTTTGTCTCACTGATCCCTCAAGGGGAATAGTTGCAATAATCCAATGATAGCTACTTATGAAGTATTTACATATTAAGTATTTACATGATAAGACCACATCACTATTTCACAGATTTCACAGCCAGACCAGACAGAAGAGGAGATAAGGTGAGGAACAAGTTAGACTAATGACTGCTCTACAGTTGATCTCTCCCCACTTGCTCTCCCACCCTGTTCTCCCCACTGCCCAGCTCTAGCAGTTTTACCTCTTGCAAAATCTCATTGGCCAAAAACCGTCTGTCTCCTTCTTCCACCTGTGGGTTTGTTATTGATGTCACATGTCCAAGGTCACCTGAGACAAAGAACAAGCAGCTGAAATGTAATGAAGCAAACTGAAGTCATTCTCCAATAAAAGCCTGCACTTTATAGGCAGCAACAGAGAAATACTGAGTAAGAGAGCAAGCCTGCTCTCAGGAACTCAGGAATCTGCACTCGGAAACAAGCACATGAATTTTCTGTGACTTGTCGTCTTAGAGGAATAATTCTGGTGAGTAATTGGGGCATTCATGACTATTCTATCAGTTCTGTGTGCAAGTCTCTTCAGCCACAGGACCCAGCAGGCTCAGGCAGCAATGGGCAGCCCTAATCTTAGTTCAGCTGTAAAGTAGGCTAAAACCTACCAATCTTATACACCACACCAGAAGAGAATTCATCTTCACTGTCACTCTCTTCCTGCCCAGCAGGGCCTGAAACTGCCAGCTTGTGACAGATGAAGATATTACCTGCAAGACAGAGAAGTTTAGCAATAAGGTGATACCAGTAGTCAGACTGCAGCAGACTGACAACTTTGTCAAAATCCCACCTGTCAAAGTAGTTAAGCTTTGCAGCCAGAGAAATTATGCACATGCTTCCCACCCTGCAGTCAGCTTTCTGCCCAGCTCACATTCAGCCACACAGCTGGCATAAGACAGTTGTATCTTGTGCATAAAATATCCCAGTAAAATCAGCTTTCCCCTCCTCTGTCCTCTATGGGAGAAACAATTTCAGCAGGAAAAAGGAGTTTCCCTCTAAGAATATTAACTATGTGACAGAGGGGAAGCATTGCCCTGGAGGTGACCATCCTGAGCTGCAGAGAGGAAACCTTGTTACTATTTTTGCAGGAACTTAATCCCCCCAAGGTAGGTAAACACACAAAAGGCAAGTGTTGTGCAACAGGACAGCAGGAAATAAGGAAGTCCCCATCTTCCCTGGCAGTTCTACTTGCTCCATCAGTATGAAGGTGATTCCCAGGAGCTAGGATTACAAATGTCATGAGACAGGAGTAAAATGCTGCCAACCATCAAAGAAGGCTCAATTTTAGAGCAGCAGGAGTGGCACAAATCAAAATAAAAATCCCAAAACACTATACACAAGACAAAGGCAAGACCCTCTTTTCTTTGAAGCACTACAATCAGTCCACTCAGAAGGATTTATTACAGGTCCTACCCCTGAGGGATCACTAGGAAAACCCTCCACAAAGGAGGAGGGCAGTATACTTACTAGGTTTGATATCCAGGTGCACAAGGCCAGAGTTGTGGATGTATTTTAGCCCCATGGAGACTTGCAGCAATATTTCTTTCAGCTCTACTTCTGGGATATACTGCCCAAGCTTTGCATTTTCCAACAGCACATCTTGGAGACTCCCACCTAGGGGAAAGCAGTCAGTCTGAGACCTGACAGAGGTTTTATGGAACAGCATGTTTGAAACAGCTTAGCTGCCCAGGACACTTGCAGGCTTGCAAGTGACAAACCCCAACCACAGCAGCTCTGTGTGCTCTAGTGAGCAAACTTGGATATCACCACTTGGCTTCAGCCTTCCCACTGCCCTGGAATGCCCAGCCTGCTGCTCAACAAGGGTGACCAACTGCAGTTCTACCTCCAGCCTACAGCTCTACATCCTGCCAGGGGGATGTAGATCACCTGTTAATGATGCTGGTGCTGCTGCAAGTGAACAGCAGAAAAAATTAATTGCTTTTGCTGTGCTTAGATGCAGAAAGCCGATATAGGAATGGTGGAACAAGGAAATTAAGTTCCCACTAGCAGATCTTTGACTGAAAAGCATTAACATTTAACACAGTTTTGTGGGTCTCCATTGAGACACTATATATATTTCAGAGCTAGAAGACATCATAGCCTCTGTCTCCATCAGCTTACTTTTCACCACCTCTCTTTTGGCCTCAGATGTTCAGCCACCAGAACACAAGCAATACACCCATGCTGCAGCAATGAGCACATTTTGTGGCTGCCTCCACCAGATTTTAGAGCAGTAATCCAAACAGCTGTGACCACTCCTCATTAAGCCCCAAGACTATAGGTGCAGTCAAAAGATGAACATCACATATTTGCTTTCAGCAACTCTGGTAGCTAAAGGCATCTTCTCCAATTTCTGTCGAGCAGTGGTATTGCCAAGGGCAAACTCCAGTAGGAGTTTTCCACCTGCCTGCAGCAGCTCATTTATACTTTGCCTCATCATTTACTCCATTCCTCTGCAGCTGTAAACCCCTTTTGTCTAGTCAGGATGCAAGGTGCCTTCATCCAACCAGTCACTACCCACCTCCATTAAGAGGAGGTTTTGCCAAGATACATGGCCCTTAAATCAGCAGCTCTTGAGTCACTCATACCGGGTGTCACCTGGACCGTCCCAGCACAACCATAAGCATCAGAATGGGGAATTATTTTCCAGGCCATCCAAAACAGAGAAACAATTCTCAAATCCCAGAAATACAAAATTTCACTGCTTCTAAAACATTAGCACCACTCAGAGCTTCATCTAAATATTATGTACCCTCACTGGATTCTCCACAGAAATGCAGCCCCGGGGGAGTTTGCTTTCTTGTAAGCCAAAACACCCACATTTAGGTACAAAAGAAGGCAACTCTGCCCATGCAGAGATCTCAGCCTTGAATGCTGTCCAGCCCTTACCATTGCAGTGCTCGTTCTGGATAATCATGTGATCGTCCTCTGCCCAGGCCGAGTAGTAGCGCACGACGTGGGGGTGGTGCCCCAGGACAGCGTGGGCGTAAACCTCGCGTAGTGCCAGCTGCCTAGGGAGGCACACATGGAAAAAGCTGAGGTGACAGGCTGCCAGAGGCTGCTTGGCACCAGGAGAAGGGCCCTGCTTTGCAGCCTGAAAGTCCTGAACCCCTCTGTTCCCCCTTTCTCTCAGGTTTTGACAGACAGACTGGCTCTCACAGCTGCTGAGGCAAAACCTGCCCTTGCTCAAATGCCTTGAGCAGCTGTTAAAGAAAATAATTGCTGAGCAAGTCTTTTTTTAAAGAGTCAAAGGCAGGCAGCAGCAGCTTCAAAGACTTTGCTTTAGCTACAGGACATCACAAGCTGGTCAATACAGATAGGAGTAGTGCTGGCCATACAGCAGGGCAGGGACAGCAGTATGTCTGTCAAATAAACTTCTTGACAGTTATTGTAAAGAAACTGTCTGGATGGACCCAAGGTGTTCAGGTATTCCATCCTCTCACTTGGCTTTGCCTGTGACTTCTTCCTTCCCTAGACATTTATATCCAATATCTGTATAGTGGTATCTTCCCCCACTCTCCCAGCTGTTACTTGGAAGTGCAGCAGTAGCCAATTTTTGCTCATGCCATCCATCAGATACTTATAGATCCACACTCCCTCCTTCCCATCACACCTCTCAAGAACATGCCCATCATTTCAACTGGCAGTTTCCAGCAAGCACACTCACTCATCTGAGGATCCTGCCAGAGGCCTTTTGGAGCGTTTGATGGCATAAACACATCCATCAAGGCGTTTGATGCACTTGTAGACAGAGCCAAATTCCCCCACACCAATTTTTTCTAGTTCCAGGAACTCCTTCTTGTAGCGGGAAACCATATTGCTCGCCTTCAGAGTATACCTCTGCAGAGTGACAAAAACAGCAGAGACAAACAGGAGTTGAAAGACTCAATAGCTGCCACTGTTTCAGAGGTGTGTAACACTTGCTGTCACTGAGCACCCACATTGCTCCCTCTCCCATTCTGGGTGTTCATCCAGGCATATGTGCAGGTGTGCAGCCAGTTCTTGAAACAGCCATTTCAGTTCTTGAAATTACCTTTCACTTGTGTTTTTTCTGACCACTTTAAGGCCACCTTCCCTGGGTTGGCCAAGTTGCAAGACTGTTTGGTTGGTTTTATATAATCAGGACTTATTAGCTATAGAGGTAGAAATTGTAGTTAAGGAGAAATTTAGTCTAGGTGGTCTAAGCCTCCTTGAGTTCCTGCCACCAAATCCCTTCTCCTGACAACCTAGACCAGGTCCTACACCCACAGCTGATGGAGTCAGTCAGGGGTGAACAGCAGGCAACAACAAGGTATTGGTCTAAAGATAGGACTTGAGAAGACCTTAGATCTATTGCCTGTTTTGAGCTCAGGAGAGGAGCTTGGTGTGTTGGCTTTGTGTGACCCCAGCTATGCAAGAGCAGCTCTACCCTGGCAGCTGAGGTTGCCTGCAGCCAAGGCCATTCTGTGTCAGCTCAGGCCCTGCAGGTTTGAAGCAGCAGCTGTTGGCTAATGGCAGATTAGCTGGTCTCAGTGTATTTGTTTGTCTTCCCACTGATATCTCACCCAGAGACATTTTTCCACAAAGAGTTGAAAGCTGGCAGAACTGTTGGAACATAATTATTGCTACAATAATGGCCACTAGGGATCTAGGAACTGCTGGTGCTGCTGGGAGAGTGATGCCTACTGGCAGGGAAAATAAGTAAAGAAAAGATAAGCACTGGAGCATGAAGTGAACAACAAGAGTGGTCTAAGTGATTTTTCTCCATCCTTTATAGGGACAGCAGCACATGTTGCTCAGTGGCTTCCACAGAAACTGCTGTAATTGCTGTAGTTTATGGTACAGAGGAGGAGGTAAGAGTTGGTCCTCACAGCCAGTAAAATGTGGCTCACATGAAACAGCAGCCCTTCCCAACAGGTTGCATTTCATAAGGCAGCTGTATTTTACACTATCTTAAGAAGCTTGGCAGTAAAAATACCTCCTAGCACACAATTTTATACCTATATTACATACTCAATCTCATTAGCAATCAAGCAAAATAATAGTCCAGTAATTCACAAGTTACTTGAGGCTTTCTTCTAGGTAAAACAATAATTGTGGCAGCCCTGGATGTTGCCTGGTAGCAGCTTTGCTCTGCAGGTGTAGTTTTTCCACGGAGACCATTTGCCTGCAATCCCAGTCTCCTCGGCTAGAGGGTACCGTTATCCTTCCAGAAGCCTGGCTATTGCAGTTACCAAGAACAATTCCACCTTTTCCAAGTTTGTCATCTCAAACGTTAACAAAACGTTCAGATTAGACCTTTTCTGTCATAGGTATTCATCCTCTGGCATGGTGCCATGGTTTATACTCCAATAACAGAATAAATTCCATCAAACACCAAGCTTTTAAAAACATCCACTCTGTGGGAGGAAAATGTACAGACACTCACCTTTGTAGGTAGCTCCTTTTTAATCTGGCTTCCTGGATGAGGATCATTCCTATAACAGAAGATTAGGAAAATCTGGTGTATCACCTCAGTGCTGCAATCCAACTGGGTTTGAAATTAAAACTTCTTTCAAATGAACCTCCAAACCTTGCTTCACAGCCTAATCATGTATTTTATAGAGTTGATAAACAAGTTTTTAGTTGAGGTCTTAAAGGCTGCAGTCCCAGGTTAGGAATTGTTTGTTTCCATTTAGGAGGCCTCCACCAAGTGATTTCAGTACTGCCCACAGGACAGAGTGGCATTGTGCAGAGGCATCATTCTCCTGGCCTCCTTATTACTAGTGAAGCTGCAGCCACAGCACTAAAGAGAGCTGTTGATCCCCCACTCACCTTTCTGAACAGAGGCAATGATTGATTTTTATTTGTACTTCTGTTACCTTTATATGTCTGCTAACATTTACTCTACACCAATGGATACTACAGAAGTAGATGATTCATTGCTAGCAAATAAGTCCAGATACTGAACATCTCCATTGCTTATCTCCTTCCAACAGCCTGATTGCAGTCTGCTGCCTACAAGTAGCTCACTTACAGCTCTCCTCTGGCCTTCTGCTTGCTATTAGGATGGAAGAGCATTTGTCGATAGGACTCTGGTGTGAAGGGATTAATGTTGACAAGAGAAGCTTGGGAAGACTCATCAGAGTCAGCACGAGGAGTGAGCCTCAGATGTCTGAAGCCTTTGGCTGGGACCTTTGTTGCAGATGAAGGAAAAGCTGTCTTTGATAACAGGCTCTGTATTGAGAGAAGAAAAAATAAGTGGCAAATAAACCAGGACATTTTTTTGTTGCCATTTCAGAATAAAATTCTTGTTCTCCTGTAATTCAAGAACTCAGCTCCCTTCCTTGCCATAGCTGAATCATTAAATCCCTGTGTCCCTAGTTTAGTCCCCACAGTTTTCATTTTCCACAAAGAATTCCATTCTTTGTTAAGCCCTCTCATATTCTATTCCCTGCTCACTTGGGCGAGGCCTGCAGAGCCATTCTGGCAATCACAGTCCTCAAGAGGAGCCAGCTGCTCCCTTTTCCCTCCTACAGAGAGATAGAAACTGCATCACATGTTGCATTAACGTGGAAGACCTAGTTCTGCCAGGCATGGACCATTGCATCAGTTCAGTCAGGACAGGTTTGTCAGGAGATCAGCTAGAACACCAGCCAGATTTCCCAGGCACTAAGCAGCATTAGGATAGGGGAAGTTGCTAGAAATACTTTTTTATATGGCCACTAGCAAAGCAAAATGAATCAATTTCTCCTCATGAGTAAAAACCAGAGTGTCAGAAACTAAAGTTCAGAAAGAACCTCTGGATCTTCTATAGTTCACCTTGTCACAGAACAGGCCATTGTGTTTCACTCACTAGTCCAGAACCTTGGACCATGGAAAGCATATTCACCAGTCTTGAGCTGGAGACAAAAGTCTACTCACTCTGATTTGACTCCTTCAGTAACGATAAGCTTTTAAAAAATACATTTGGTTTTGACTTGTTTCAGCTTCAAGAGAGCAGTATAAGGTCTAGAGAATGATTTAACATCGTGCTTTCTCCTAGTTAAAAGCCCTTTAAGAACACAGAAGTCTCCCTGTTGAGGATCAAGGTACTCTTATATCTTTTCAATCCCATAGTGGTCTCACTATTATGATCCTGGAGCCACATCTCCACTCACATCTGGTGGCTCTGCCTGCAGTTTCAGACAGGGCTCTGCTCTCTCATCCTTTTTATCACTTTCAAATGTTCTAAGGCTAACACTCTCAGATTTGTCTACAAGCAGATTTAGGCCCTTTGGAGCCCATCTTTTGCAGCATGCTTGGAGAACAAGACCTCTATCCCAGGAGAGAAAGGAAAATAAATGGTTGATTTCATGTGATTTCTGCTCATGGATTACAGCATGACAAACTACAAGCAGCATGTTTTGAATCATCCAGCCAACATGTTATCTACACAATGCACACCCTGAAAGCAGCCCTACCTGCAGCCCATCTGGTCTGGAAAAGATTTTTATACAACTCTATTGTGGTTTAACCCCAGCCAGCAACTAAGCCCTCTGCTTTTGAACCCTTTGCTCATAACTACAGTGCCTTCCTCAGTGGGATGGGGAGCAGAAATAGGGAAAAACAGGTAGAGGCTGTAGGTTGAGAAATGAACAATTTAATAATTAAAATAAAATATAATAATTATTATTGCTATGAAAAGAGAAATAAAACCCAAGACAGACAAGTGATTCACAATTGCTCACCACCTGCTGACTGATGTCCAGCCCATCCCTGGGCCCTAATCAGCCCCTCCTGGCTAATTTCCTTCTGTTTATATGTTGAGCATGACATTCTGTGGTATGAACTTTCCTCTGGTTTGTTCCTGGCAGCTGTCCTGGCTGTGGAACCACACTGCTGCTGGTGCTTCTGCTCACTGGCAGAACATGGGAAACTGAAAAGTCCTTGACTTTGGGTAAACGTTACTCAGCAGCAACCATGTTTCAGCAACACAGTCCTTAATCCCAAAATCACAATGCAGTACCAGTTACCAGGACAAAATTAACTCCATGCAAAGCAAGGACAACTTCTCACCTATGTTAAATTGAGATTTAGGGAGATTTCTTACAAAGGGTCACTGCAGGAAATTTTTGGAGTGATGCCCTTTAGACTGCTTTCCCCTAGAGAGTGGCAGGCCATTCCTCAGTAAATATTGCCACACAGTCAATCATATAAGGCCAGAGGATCATCCTTCTCTCCACATAATCAGGTTTTTGGAGGAGGACAGAAGTCAAAGCCTAGCTCAGAAGCATTAGAGCACTGATCTTCTGTGTACCACTTAAGCAAAGGAGCAAACAATCTATCAGTAGAGCAGGAACATTGAGCGAAGACCAACAGCTACGCTTCACTGCAGGTCTGGACTGCTTGGAGCCATGCACACACCAGAAATCATCTAGGAACAGAGAAGCTGGTGCCCAGTCTCCACCTGTGCTTACTCAAGACAAAAAGCAGTTGTATTATACTCTCTCCAAGAAGTTACACATAAAACAGGGGCTGGGATCATTCTCCCAAGAAACTGGCTCAGTAGCTAAGTTGTATTTTAGGACAGTGACACAGGTGAAGAGAGGCTAGCTTCCCTTCACAAACTTACATTGGTTTGCTACCCCTTCCATAGGAGATTTGCTACCCTGAGAACAAAGCCCTGCTTTTTTCAGATTCACTGAGCAACTGTTTCACACAAAAAGAAACACCATGGCACCAGACAACAAGCTGGTTGGACCTGACCTGTTTTGCCAGGTGAAGTACACATCCCAGCCACAATACCACTTCCAATTTTCAAGACAAAACCTGTTAGCATCCAAAAACGTGCTGAACAGAGCAGCAAGTGCAGCTGCCTACCTCCAAGCCCCCCCCCCAGACAACAAGCTTCTTGAAGGGAGATGTATTTATCTGCTACAGAGGTGCTACAGACCTGCCATTACCTTAGGAGTGTGCGGGGTGTCACAGAGCTGCAGCTTTTTCCAGGTGATGTGCAGTGGTGTCTCAGGTTTACTCCAGCTCTTGCTCATGGATGGGGAAGACTTCAGGGTGGGACTCATCCAGGCTTTTGTTCTGCTCAGGAAAATCTCACTAAGCTTTCTCTGAGGTGTTGCTGGCAGAGGACTGCTCTCTTGCCGTTTCTGGAACTCTGAGCTTCTGGGGGGGCTCAAGCTCAGGGAGTCCTCCTCATTTACACTTCTTTCTTCACTCTCTTCACCACAACTGGAAAAGTCCAGTCGCTGGATGAATTCATTGTTGTTGTCCCAGTCATCCATGTTAGCGCATGAAATAGAACAGGTAGAGCTGATATTGGCCTGTTTTGTTAGAGAGACAAAAACAGCATTATTTACAGATAAGCTATCTTCTTCCTTGCTTCATCAAGGGCATCAGTTCTGCTGACCACACTCTGCAATCCCTCATACCCAGAAACCCTGGTCATTCAGCAGTGTAACTAGACAGCACCAGTTAATGAAGAGCACCCCAGAATTATCAGGTACAAAGTCATTCTGCTACTGCTCATGCAAAAACAGATTTTTGCTTTTTGCCTTATTGGCATAAGTCAGATACAACTCGGAATCCACTATCTTTGCCAGTAATTTTCCAAGAGAACTCTTCCATCCCCTATTCCCAACACACAAGGAGACACACACTAAAGAATAACACACACAGCCTCCACTCACTCTCTTCTACATTAAATTTCTCAACCAGAGGGGAAAAAAAAAAATCCATGCTACATACAGCTGTAAAAGCAGAGGGTGCCCCAAGGAGTTACCAGATACCCCACAGACAGCTTCTCTCCTGCCCTGGACCATTTATAACCACCCCACACCTGAGCCAATGCTAATGGGAAACATCTGGAGCTTGGCAGCACCTGTCCACAGTTGCCTGGTAGATGAGGAGTTCTCTCTGGATGTGGATTTGCAGTGCCAAAAAGCAGCTCTGCAGGGAGCCTGACTCCCTCTCAGTCTGAGTCATCTCCCTGCTCCTGCATGCTCATCCCTTCTCCAGCTTCCTGGCACCTGTAAGGGGAGTGATGTTTGCTGACAGCCTGTCTGCTCCATAATCCCATCAGAGATCCAGCCTTTGTGGGCTTTACCTTTTACCTGTATACCCCTGTGATGATGGGGCCCTGTGTTTCCTCCTTTAAGTCTGAATTTCACTTCCTGCATTTAGATATGTGTCAGTTTGGGCAAGCATTGCAGCCTGCATGGAGAGGTCATTAGCCTAATTTATAATCTACAGATTTATGAATGTGTCATTTCTACGACTTCAGGAGAGAGTCAGGAGCCATACACAGGTCTCGGTACAGCTTCCCATTTGAGGTTTCAAAGGTGAGGAGGGAGGAGCTGTGCTGGGGAAGGCAGCCCCAGAGGTGGGGTCGCTCTGTGGCTCCCTGGGAGCAGGTCCATGTCTCCCCTCACTGCACCTTTCTGTAAAAACCAGGAATCTTCTGAGTCTTTGGCAACCTGTGTTTCAAGGTGGGACTAGAGTGAGTTTTAACTAATTGGGGACAAGGTTACAGCAGCCCTTTTTCTTAGCCTTGAGGAGAGCTGCCAGGAGGACGTGCAGAGGTTGGGAGTGGCTGCAGCCCATAGGAGATGGGTGCTTGGCACAAGCAGCACCTGCTTTCCTTTGCACACATCAAGGGCAATTCCCACCAGAACACACAGGGCCACATTGGTCTGAGGTCTCTGTGCTCTCCTAACCCCTTCCTTAAATGAAAAGTATGGCCATATGGGTCTCTGAAATTGCTTGTTAAGACTGTGATGAACAATTCATTTGATACAGAAATTATTTGTATCCAATTCACCAAAACTGCCCCAGGAGGACATGGCAGGAGCTCAGTACTGGTTGCATCTGACCCAGAGGCTGCAGTATTTCTTGCAGAGCTGTTGCTGCCATGCAGCCTCTCTTAGCCTCAAATGCAGCTGCTGCATCTCCCTGTGCCTTATCCTGAGCGAGGTCCAAAAGCCTGGCAGTGCCAGCACTGGCTGCTTTCTGCTGTGACAAGCTGTGATGGCAGCATCTGGCCAGCTGAGATCCAGGGCCACTTCAGTACTGCTGTGATCTGACTGCATTCATCAGATGTTCAGTAGCTGAAGCATCAGATTGAAATATATTAATTCTGAAGAAATAAAGCTTTTAGTCCCCATGACTACATGTTTTTAATACGCAGAAAGGAAATTCCTTCAGACCAGTTTTCAATTCCACCTTAAACAATTTTTAAACTTTCTCTCCCCTCCCCTCAGGATTTAGAGGAACTATCCATTTTTCTAAGGAGGGATGTGATATGTAAAGGAGAAAACTTGGACCTGCTGTGTAAAGAGGGGCCAGCTTGTTCATCTTGCATTTTAAAAATAAAAGCTACCACACTTTCATTTACATTTTTCCTGACTGTTCAAAGACCTGATGACAATTTCCTGAGCCCTCAGCTGGAGGGAAAAGGTATTCATTTCCTTTTGAAGTAGAGTTTTTATTTCTAAAGGGTATTATTATCTTCCAGCCTAAATAATTTCAATTTTGGTAAAATAATAAAACAGTAGAAAATGTGATCTTTGTTTTTTGCATGTATCCAACAAAGAGTGTGCCCTCAGCAGGCCCAGATTGCTGGCCAAAGCCATATCAATGGCTCTGGTACCACCAGGTCCCTTGTCCCATGTGTTTTTTCAGCAAAGCTGGGAGCTCAGAGCATGATGATGTTTCACACATCTCAGAGGCAGCACTGGCAGCCCCTGCTCGCTGTCACTGCTTGCTCTTCCCACTGCATCCCCTCCCTCATACTGGGGCAATACTGGTGTGACTGCACTGCTGAGGGGACCAGGAACAGCTCTGCACCACAAATAGCTCGTGTGGGTCATGAAAGAATTCTTATTTGGGATTTGTTTCCTGCCTAGATTGCTGGGGGACAGACACTTGACATTAGTAGCAGCACTACTGTGGAGATGAAGATAGAA
Organism: Hypocryptadius cinnamomeus; assembly: GCA_013400635.1. Lineage (NCBI taxonomy): Eukaryota > Metazoa > Chordata > Aves > Passeriformes > Zosteropidae > Hypocryptadius > Hypocryptadius cinnamomeus. The sequence continues at coordinate 65,107 of VYZP01060103.1, forward strand.
ATGAGCTGTCACTTCAGCGTCACCAACATGCAAAAATATATTCATCCAAATTAAGATTGGCACTGTCTATACAGTTAAAGCAAAGCATGTGGCCAAGTATTTGCAGAATCTGGCTTTTCTTTACACAGTAACAAAATATTGTGCAGGGTTTGTTTCTTTTTTTCTTTACCAGTCACCTTCTATGAAAAACTCCATCTGCTAAAAACCACCTACTCTGGTCTATAGCTCTGCAAAGTAAACTTGCGCATGGGCTTTGCGAAACAAAATGCCCACTCAGTGTTGGAGCTGTCTGAAATTAAGCTCACAGCAAATGGGTGCTAATGTTACCAAAAAAAGAGAAAAAACCCAAACCCCACTGCTGAGGAAACTGGATGATGGGTTTCTTAATGGGGTATTGAACACTCAGAACTGCTCAACAGGAAAAAAGTTAGACAATTAAGGCTTTTATGACAGTATCTTCCTTTTAATTGTGGCCTGCTTAATTGGGTAATTCAATTAATCAGAAAGACCTAGGGAACCAAGTTAATCCTAATGACACCTAATGACATTGGTGGTGGCATAAGGAGGACGACAATTACAAAAAGTTGGCTGACTGTAGATGCCTTGGTCATGCTTCTGTCTCCATCTTTCAGTCTGCTTCTTCCACCCAAAACTGTTTCACATCCTTCTGTAGCACCTATGTACATGTATATACATATATATATATACATACATACATATATATACACACATATATATGTACACATATCAGTATATACTGGATCAGTATCCCTGACTCCTTCAGATTTGTGGCTCGCAGCTTCCACCACAGCCATTTGAGGGGGTGCTAACCTGCCCCCGTTGCTCTGCCCAGTTCCCGTGGCTTTCCCAGCCGGACGGCTTTAACGGGGCTGGGGGAGGCAGCTGCTCGGCGTTGCTGTCACAGCCTGGGGTGCACAGAAGGCGGGCAGCTGGCTCTGCCCTGCGCGGGGAGGTGAAGCACGGGCAGGCGGACTGTCCCCAGCCCCCCATGCTCCTCCAGGAGCCGGCAGCGGAGAGCTCCGAGCCGGGATCTCCGCCGGCTGCCGCGGCGCGGCGGCCCCAGCCCCGCCCCGCCGGT